>CAUYSK010076234.1:0-53868 GCA_963575035.1 Avahi laniger
AAAAATAGAAAGAAATTAATTGGACAGCTAAAAATATATCTAGAAAAAAATTAGCCGGGCATGGTGGCTCATGCCTGTAGTCCCAGCTACTTGGGAGGCTGAGACAATAGGATTGCCTGAGCCCAGGAGTTTGAGGTTGCTGTGAGCTAGGCTGACGTCACGGCACTCGCCCCAGGCAAGAGAGTGAGACTCTGTCTCAAAAAAAAAAAAAAAAAAAAGGGGGGGGGGACGGGAGGGGGGGAAGAAAACTACTCTGCCTATATAATTTTTGCATATAAAGCACTCTGAAGTCCAGTACATCGTTTGATCTTCAGATCAGGGGTCAGAGTAGGTTTTATCCCCTTGCCAAAGAGGGAAGGTGACTTGTTAACAGGTAGGAGGGCAGGGACTCTGAATCCAATGTCAAGTCTGTGTCTAAAGCTTGCTCCTGCAGCAGGCTGGCCCAGAGGGAACACAGGAAGGCTACTACACACGTCAGCCACCAGTCAGCATCCACCTGCTACGTCCAGAGATTTCCTGCAGCTGCTGAAACTCTATGCGCAGGGTTCAAGCAATCTTATCTGCTTCACACTTTATTTAAAAATAAAAACTTCCATGAATACTTATGCAAAAGCTCCCCCCAAATAAATAGAAAAATGGAAAGTTAATATTAATAACATCAGAAGCTAGTGGACATCCTTGCAGATGCTGAATCAGAATGACCCTCTCAAATCAGTGAAGATCCCAACTAGATCTGGGAGGGTAGCTCATTCAGATTGGCCAGAGCATAGTATTAAAAAATTACTACTGTTAAATGCAGTAGTACAGCAATTCAAATCCACATAAGCAATTGGGTTACAAAAAGATGCTGCTGACAATATCAATGTTACATGGTTACACATTATACTTCCCCCCAGAAACGATGTGTCACATGAGAAGGATTATTCTAATTATGTTCATTTTTAACACTGGTTTGAAAACCAGTTCATTCTAGCTTCTAATTTAATATTCACTTTGTTTAAAAGTAGGGTGATGCGGTCAAAAGATTACCAGTGCCTTTAATTTCAAATAAACCAGAAAGCTCCAATAAACAGAACATTTTTAGCACTCAATATTTATGGAAAAGATGAAAATAATGAATTAACAGAATAAAAATCAAGAGTTTATTTTTGCAAAGAGACTACATAGTTAAACATTTACTCATCCTGTTCTCTTAGACTTCTTAAATCCATGGCACTCCTGGACAGAATGAGGGTCAGATTAACAACCCCGATGAGGGCAAAGACCATGCCAGCTTAAGTCACCACCACTTGCAGCCCCAGCATACAGAACCGTGGCTGTCACCTGGCAGGCTTCATAATTATTTACTGAGTGAATTAACACACAATAAATTCATGAAACACTTTCTCAATCATTAAAAGATATTCAGTCTACTTTTACTATTCATCAGGACAGACTATTTGAATTCAAATACTCTGAAAATCAAGGGTCTAAAACTCACCCATTTACTAACCAGGTCACTGAAATAATCAGATCATTCTCTTCCCAGCCATTTCAAATAATAATTAAAAAAAAGAATTTCCCAATAATGACTACAATATTAAGCTTTTGAACACACTGGGATTTAGCTTTTTGCTTGTAAAATAATGTGAGAGGCAGAATAATGGCACTCTATTTGATAAAGTTATAAATAATAATAATGTAGAGAGAGTGTAGATATTTTCCTAAGGCCAACTAGACTAACAAGATGAAAAGCAAGACAATAAATGTTATTGCTTGAAAATATAGTACATGCTCCCTGTAGAGTGATTTTACTGAAACATGAATTAGGACAATGGATACCCGAGGACATCTTTTCCCCATTTCTCTAATATCATTCTTAGCAAAATCTATGCAGAGAGACTGGATGCTCTGACTTAAAAGTACAGAAGACTCTAATATCATGTGCAATTTTATGGCACAACTTTAAATAAACATTGTATTTAATTTCTGAGTTTATTTTGAGCATACTGGAACAGTGAATTGTCATTTTAGACGAGCATTAGTTCACTTCTATCACTCCTTCTCCCTACAACCCCCTTCAGCAATGTGCAAACAGACTGGGCAGTAACATTCTCAGAAATGCAATCATGCACAGCTGGTACGGCTGGTGGGGCACAGCATTTCAGACAAGAAAGAGTTTAGAAGGCCACGCTTACATTCTCACCCAGGGAGATGCCTGATACAGGATCCATGAAAAAGAAAAAGGCGGCCAGGCACAGTGGCTCACGCCTGCAATCCCAGCACTTTGGGAAGCCAAGGCAAGAGGATCGCTTGAGGCCAGGAGTTGGAGATCAGCCTGGACAACACAGCAAGACCCTGTCCCTACAAAAAATAAAAAAATCAGCCAGGCGTGGTGGCTCACACCTGTAGTCCCACCTACTTGGGAGACTGAGGTGGGAGGACTGCCCCAGCTCAGGAGTTCGAGGTTACAGTGAGCTGTGATGTTGCCACTGCACTCCAATGGGAGGACGTAATAAAACTCTGACTCAAAAAAAAAAAAAGAAAAAGAAAAAGACAAACAAGGAAAATTGGGGAATTGTTAAATATAAAGTGTGAAACATAAAGCAGTAAAGGATGGTTAAGAGAATATTCAGTGTGTTAAAAAAATGACTGAGGAAGTCTTGACACAATGGAATACAGAAACCTAAGTATAAATAGTACTAGAAAAATCACAGAATATTCATATTGCATATAACACTTTACAAAACACTTTCACGTATATTATTCCATTTGATTCTCACATTCACCCAATGATATGGAGTTACTGTAACCTCTATTTTGCCAATTAGGAAACTTAGCCCCAGAGAGTCAAATGACTGACCTGTGCATTGTCAATAGGACCGCATGTCTTCTGACTCAGGATTCTTTATCTTTCTTCTCAGCACACTACTTTTTATGAATCGGATAAGTGAATCACTGCAAATACCACTTGCAGTGTGGCTGTTCATCATGAAGTTGGTGGCGAAATAAAGTTGAATAAACTTCTCAAGATTAGAAATCTGTCTCTTTTCTAATTTACTTTGTATTAAGCTTTTTATTTAAGATACTATTTTTATTTGCTTGTTTTTAAAAGCACAACAGCTTAAATGACTTAAGGTGCATTTTGTGATTCTGTCTTATATCTACTTAATAATCTACAAACTACCACGAAATTCTATTAGTTATGCAGAAACTACTTGGGTAATTATGTAACCCATTGACTATGCCTCCACTCTTGAATAAGATAAGCACAATTAATTCCTTATCTATTTTTACCTGCTATACCCAATATTTTCTCTGTCACAAAAATAATATCCAAATGCTTCCTTCATGTATACTAGAAGGGAATATAGATCAAGGAAAATGGTTATTGGTTTGTGATAGGATTATTCCTCTTTTTTCTCCATATCCAGCTCAATCCTCAAAATTCTAGCTTGCATTCACAAACACATTTTCTCATTCTGTTTTCAGTGGGGTTCCTTATCGTAAGTGTGACCCCCACTCCCTTGCCTCCCAGAGATTGGTGACACTGCTGTCTGCAGACAGGAGCAAGGCAACATCATGCTGGTTCCAGTAGCCCCAGGCACAGGGTGTCTACTCTGAGTGGGGTGCAGGCGTCTCAGCCCTGCCTGCTCACCAACCTCAGAACTCACCTGCACTTAAATCACCTTAAAGATCTGTGCTCCTACTACTGCATTTCACCCTTTACAGGAAACCCAAGCTACAGAAAACCCAAAATTTTGGTTTCTGTGCAATAGCACTTAGAGACGAGTAAGAATCCAAAAATCAATTCAGCATACTCTTTTCTAGTCTTCCAAACACATGTTCTGATCTTAGTATCTACGTCTGAAATCGCTCCTTTACAAAAAGCAAACCATTACATTCTGGTTTTAGAGAACTGCTAGTTTAAGGTAGACAGCAATCTTAACTGTGGCTTGGAAGGCAGGCATGAAAGAAGAAAAAAGCGCAAGTTTCATGTTGTATCTTCACATCATGTTACATGTGCTCCTTAACTGCCTTCTACTAAGGGGAACACAGTGCTGTGAGTCAGAATGACACTTAAAAATATAACTGAAAACCACCATGGTTTCACTGTCAAGTTCACAAATAAAATGTACAATTTAGTGGAATGTTTTTGTAATCATTAGTTGTTGATAGTAAAATGACGGATTTGAAAAGAGGTATCAGAGCCTTGGGGCAGTGTGGAAAGTGTGCATGTGTGCATTGCGTGTGCATGCAACGTGCGTGGCGTGTTTGTGCACGTGTTTGCGTGTGCGCGCGTTTGCCCTGGGGGTAGAGGCAAGAGGTCCACTTGGGTAAAGATGATCTCATGGGACAGGCTCTTTTTGAGGGCTTTTTAATCTGTCGGCTGCAAGGTCTTCTATTTTTTTCCTGTAACATTTCAAATTCCAGATGTTTGTGTTCTAATTTTTTTTTAATCTCCTGTTTTGCAGTGTGGCCTACTCTGAAGGTCATTTCTTTAAAAATAACGAACAATTCTCTAGAGATAAAATCTAAAAGTGAGCAGATATAGTTTTATCCAAGGTCTCCCTTCAAGGGCAAGGACAGTCAGTCTACTGATTAATGAGTTCCCAGACTACAAATTACACAGAAGCAGAGAAACACAGAGGGGCTTATCTTTGAATTAGCACAGTCTGCGGTTCTCCCAGCCACGCTCAGAACGAGCTCTAGTCCCTCCCAAGTTCTCTTTTGGCCGTCCAGATGGAGGGTCCCCGAGGATCTCCACTCCGCTGCAGGGTACGCCCAGCTCTCACCCAAACTCCCCCAGGGAATGGGAGATCTGCTCACACAGTGCGCCACCTGTCATTTTCTCTGCGTACCATTAACTATTCGTCACATTCCTCTCTGCCTGGGAATGGCATCTGCTTCCACACCCGCGTGTCTCAGACCCTGGCAGGATGACAGCCAAACACCGCTGCTTGGCAACACCTCCGCTCCAGCGCAGGTGACACCGAGCGTTCACTGTGATCCACCGAGAGCCACAGCACTGACGAAATATTAGGCAGAGCATCATTTCTGAGTTTCCTCAGCTGTGTCACCACTGCCAAAAAATGAGGACGAGGCAGATATTTTGCAGAAGGAAATAGTCTTGCAGCATAAAAACCATATACTCGGTCCTAACCATATAACTCGGTCCTAACTAGATGTTATTTCAGCCTCCTCCTCAGCTTGGACAAACCAGCCAACCTTCTTTCCTCCCCAACTCTTCATCTGAAGAATGAGAAGGACCACAGCTGGGCTTGTGAAAAGAATAGCATCTCACAACCCGAGGACCTCAGGGACAGCTGTTGCTGCTGCCATCAGATGTTCCTGGGCAAGCTTCCTCGTATTTACAAATTTTCTCAGCTTCCTTTGTAAAGGAGCAGTCTTACTAAACTTAATTCCCATTTTATAAAGAGAACTGATCCCTTAAGGATACTGCCCCAGATCACAGAGCTGCCTGCAAGGACTAAAACTTCCATTCCCAGACTAGAGTTCTTCTACTGTGTTGGCAGCACGTTCTCCAGGTAGCTGGTACTTAACCAGACACTCTTAATTTGGGTCATTAGGTATAATAAAAATGTTAAACCACCATAAATATATCCTTTAAAAAAAATAAAATCTTTTGCAAAGATTATCTTCAGTGTGTAGAAAGATGCTCTGAGACTGGACCTCAAGTTTTCTAAACCTGGTAGCAGGGATCAAACAACTCTCCTAAAACTTCCAAGATTTGCTTCTCACAGCTGCAGCGGTGAAGCTGAAATTCTTCACTCTTAAAATTGGGGCAAATCCTTTATTCTTCTGCAAGGAATCTCCCTTGGATGAAGCCATTTGCTAATGAAGATATAACTCAACTTACATTGGTAATAAAATAATCCAAATGCAAATCTATGGACTGGGCTACTTAGTGTTCTGATTAAAACTGCAGAAACTCTTCCATGGAAGGAAAGGTACAGCTCTCTACATTTTTTAATATGTCATATTAGCTATTTCCCAAATGGACCGAGATAAAGTTTTGAGTCAAGGGTGGAGGGCTGAGGTGAAACGCAGCTCAAGACAGGATTGCCACTTGACCAAAGAATGCACAATTCATGCTTTATTTACAGAAATGGGATTGAGTTGACCTTGACCATGTACTGTTGGGTGTGTACATTCCACTCCTGCCTAACTGCTGCTCAAATACAAAAGTCTAGGCCTCACACTGTGGCTTATCCACTCGAACTGTATGGAAACCCTGCTTAACAACCAGTAATGACATGAAAAAATACTCTTCTATAGGTCATGCAGACATTGGTGTTTGTTTAGGGTCCAAATGTTTAGAGCTAGACTGAAACTTCTGAGGAATCATCCAGCAAACAGATTTCATCTCTACAGCTAACTCCTGGGAGCACTCTGTCAACAAGGATGTGAAGTCAGCCTCTGGCTCACCAGGAAAGAGTGCTGTGATTGATTAGTGATGTCTGCCCCGAATGTAGGCATAGAAGTATCCGCACTCATGCTCTGTGGTTACTTAACAGTTTATAAGGTTCTCATTTTATAGATTTAAAAAAATGAAGTCTTGCAGATGCAGAGTCCAAATGAAAATCCAATTCTTCTGGCTACATTTTATCATACTTGCTCTCACTACATTACCATAGCTCAAAAACTGACTAGAGGCCCACAATCCCTTCTCGACAATTCTGAAATCCAAATAGCTCTGAAAATATATAACTCATATTTCGGGGAAAAACTAACTCAAAACTAACATGAGGCTATTTACAGTATTTATAGCATTAGGTTATAGTGTTGTCCCAAACCTTGATTATATAATACACAGCGTTTCTTTTATAAAATCTGAAAAAATCTTAAACACCTCTGGGCCCAGATGTTTCAGATAAGGGATGGCAGCCCTGTATTGCCTACACGGGTGTGGTAGGCATAATAATAGCCCCAAAAGATGTCCATGCCCTAATCCCTGGAACTTATAAATATGTTACATAGCAAAGGAACTTCGCAGCTGTTACTTACAAACTACAGACCTCAGAATGGGGAAATTACCCTGGGGACCCAATCTAATCACATGGGCCCTTAAAAGCAGAGAACTTTCTCCATTTGGAGTCAAAGAGATTCTAAGGTGGAGGAGGACTCAACCTGTGGGCCATCGTGGGGGGTGGCCCACACGAAAAACGTGAGAAGGAACATGGGCAGCCTCCAGAAACAAACACTGTCCCCCTGGCTGACAGTCAACAAGGAAAGAGGGCTGCCAGGTGGCTCATTCGACCAACAATCTCAAGACTCCTGGAAGTGTTTTCCTCTCCAGGGCTTCCAAATTAGAGCCCATCATGGCCAACACCTTGACTTCAGCCTTATGAAACCCTAAACAGAAGACCCAGCCATGCCACGCCAGACTTTTGTCCTAAGGGACTGTGAGATAACAAACAGGTACTATGTTAAGCCATGAAGTTTACTGGTAATTTGTCACAGCAGCAATAAAAAAAAAAAAAAAAACAGAAAAGCCTGATTCTTCTTCCATAATGTGTCCTCTCAAAAGCTACTCAAACTTACCTGTCCTGAGTCCCAAAGTACTTTCCCCCTGTTGGACTGTTCTCCTCCCTGCATCCCCCCGACCCACGCGCGAGGCTCTGCGCTTTCTCCCCACTGACATTTTGCTGCCAGGACTGCAGATTCCTTCCCCTCAGACCTCCCTGCCTCCCTAACATGCCCCTCTCCTCAATCCCTGGCTTCCACAAACCAGTGGAGCAGGCCACTCCCTACCTGGGATTTGATTAGATCCTTCCTTACTCAGTGCTTTCTAACTGCTTCTCTTCTTTCCAGGGGGGCTAAAACTCCTGAAAGATGAAGACCTTGTCTGAAGCCTCCTCGTGGCTCCATACCTGTCATTACACAGACTGAGCCCCTGCTGAGCATCTGCTCAGGGAATGACGGGTTCAGCCAAACCGGTCCAGCACGGGGCGAGGCTGCTAGTGTTTCAAGTTAAAATAACCCCTTAGATCTGCACTGGGACTTAACAGTTTGCAAAGCATTCCCAAATACATTAGCTCATGTAACTTTTACCCAAAAACTCAGGAGATAAACAAGGCAGTTATTTTTAATTCCCACTTGTACAGATGAGAAAACAGAGGCTCCAGAAGGTTATGAGATTTGCCCACCTAGCCCAGGTAGCAAACCCTGCGGCACAGATGGGACCCTCTCAGGGCACAGGGCAGAGGCTGCCCCGTAAGAACGTGAGGAACACTGAGGGAAGGATGCGCGTGCTAGAGTGGTCAGTTCTGGAAAAACCCCAGCGTGAACCAGATTGGCTCAAGGAGTCCAGGCAGGGGGATTTAATCCTGTTTCTCCAGTGCTTCCCCCTCCCTCCCTCCCTCCTTCTCTTTCTCCATGTTTTCTTACAGAAAAAGCTTTTCTGTTTAATTTAAAGCTAAGAACATCTGAGTCTAAAGCGGTCCTGCTAATGGGGACAGGGAAAGCCCCAAAGTCTAATCCTAGTGGTGTGATCCTTGAGATACAGACGTGAATGCCTTCCCTGGGGAAGATAATAAGATGGACCTAAAGTCAGAGACCCGGGTTAGAGCCCCAGCTCCACCTCTGAATCCAGCTTTGCACAAACCATTGCCTTTGATTCTCCCACTCAGAGAACAGGAACAACCTCCTGCAGGTGTCGTGGATGAAGTGATCAGTGAACGTAAGTCTTGAAAACTGCACACGGCTACACAGATCTGAAAGGTCACACTCCTCACCCCAAACACCGTCACCCCAGTGACCAGCTCTAGGGCAGATCCGGCCGTTTCACCGACCACCACCCCAGGCTCCTGGCTAGGTTCCTACGCTGTGTTGCTTTCTTCCCTTGAAGCTGACCTTGGCATTCTATTAACCTGATTCCAGCCTATTAGAAATATTAGTGGGTCAAGAGGGAGGATAACAAAGAACTGTGGGATTTACCCCAAGTTCTACACAGGCCCAAAGGGGGACCCTGATGACATGTTTGCCTCGATCCTTTTGTAAGATAATCAGAGCAGAGCTGAGAAAACACTGACCGGTAACAAATGCAGACATTCAGTCTACTCTTATGTTCATAGACAAAATACCCTTGTTCTTAACCGCAACACTGATATTCTTCCATTAACTGGACTTCTGGCAGCAACGAGTAAATCAGTACAGATACAGGGGTCACTATTAACTAGAAGCACCACCTCCTGTAAGTAACTGACTCGAAAGCCACAGGGCTTCTACGGTGCTGAACGCACATCAATATTCGGGTTGAAATTAACTTTCACCCACTCTCCATAGCCCTTGACAGATTTTTAGATCGGACCAGTAAGAAGTGCTTTCCGATTCAGGTCTGGCGAACTTTATGACAATACAGGGCACAGTTTCTAGTGATTATCTGTCCCTGTGGAAATTTATTACAAATCTAAAAAGACTACTTTCTAAAAAGACTATTCCAAGAAAATCAGCTGTAGATTTACTAAAGTATGTAAGGATACTGTACTATAGTAAATCTACAGCTGATTTTCTTGGCATACCATTTATAATCTAGGAAGATGATTGCTCTTTAAATCCTTCCTTGGTTATTCAGACAAGCATTATGACCACTAACTTCCGTAAAAACTGCTTGAGGGTTTTTCTTTTTATAAACAGATTTTAGGCCTTGGGTACGTGGTGGAATTTTAAAGACATGACAATATCTTTTTAGATATTATAGTTAAAATATAGCTGAAACTTAGAAATCTTTAAACCTTAATTGCATTTTTTAAATTTCAAAATATTACAGGGGTTCAAATGTTTTCGTTACATAAATCATTTTTGTACCATTTAAGTAAAAGTTATAAGTGTGCCCATCACCCAGATGGTGTGCATTGTACCCACTAGGTGTGAATTTTCCCATCTATCCCCTCCCCCCGCCACTTGCTTGATTTCCGATGAATGTTATTCCATATGTGCACATAAGTGTTGATCAATTAGCTCCAATTTAACGATGGGTACACGTGGTGTTTGTTTTTCCATTCTTGTGATACTTCACTTAGAAGAATGGCCTCCAGTTCCATCAAGGATGATACAAGAGGCATTAGTTCACCATTTCTTTTTTTAGGCTGAGTAGTACTCCATGGTATACATATACATTAATCCACTCATGTATTGATGGGCACTTGGATTGTTTCCACATCTTATCAACTGTGAATTGTACTGCTATAAACATTTGAGTGAAGGTATCTTTTTTACAAAAGACCTTTTTTTTCCTTTGGGTAAATACCCAGTAGTGGGTTTGTTGGATCAAATGGTAGTTTTACTTTTTAGTTCTTTGAGGTATCTCCACTCTACTTTCCATAGAGGTTGTACTAGTTTGCAGTCCCACCAGCAGGGTATGAGTGTTCCTATCTCTCTGCATCCACACCAGCATTTGTTTTGGGATTTTTTGTTAAGAGCCATTCTCACTGGAGTTAGGTGGTATCTCGTTACGGTTTTGATTTGCATTTCCCTGATGATTGGAGATGTTGAGCATTTTTTCCATATGTCTCTTGGCCATTAGTCTATGTTCTTTTGAAAAGTTTCTGTTCATGTCTTTTGCCCACTTTTTAATGGGGTTACATGATTTTTTTTCTTGCTGATTTGCTTGGGTTCTTTGTAGATTCTGGTTATCAGCCCTTTATCAGATGTATGGCATGTAAATGTTTTCTCCCATTCTGTAGATTGTTTCCTTGGCTGTGAAGCAGCTTTTTAATTTGATCAGGTCCCACTTATTTATTTTTATTGTTGCTATGATTGCTTTTGGGGTCTTCATCATAATTTCTTTGCCTAGGCTGATGTCTATAAGAGATTTTCCAACATTTTCTTCTATATTTTTAAGTTAAAAGAATTTCTAGAGGAAAAGGAAAGTGACTAACCAAATATCTGATATGTGTTAGACACAGAATTATCTCATTTCCTCATGACAGAATTCTACCAGATAGCATTAGTTTTCTATTGCTGCTATAACAGATTACGATAAACTCAGTGGCTTAAAACACCGTAAACCTACTATCTTCATTTCCATCGGTCAGAGGTCTAACACCAGGCTGAAATCAAGGTGTCGGCAGAGCTGTGTTGTTTCTGGAGACTCCAGAGGAGAGTCCGTTGCCTTGCCTTTTCCACCTTCTAGAAGCTGCCTGCGTTCTTGCTTCATGCTTCACACAGGGACCCTTCCTTCATGTTCCAAACCAGCAACATCACATCTCCCTCCAACTCTGACCTCAGCCAGGAAAGATTGTGTTTTCCAGGACTCACGCTGTCAGGTAGGGCCACCCAGTTAATCCAGGAGCATATTCCATCTCACGGTTCTTAACATTCGTCACAGGCGCAGAGTCCCTTTTCCCACGTACGGTAACATATTCACAGGTTCCCGACATCCAAGTGTGGACATCTTTGCCATTTTCTGCCTCACAGATTATTTATTCCCTTTTTATAAGTGGGGAAACTCAAGAGTTCAATGTTACAGTACCAGGAGATGAAGGCGGGATTCAAGTTATTTCTGGTATTCCAGAAAGTATGTAAGTCCCACTAAAGTGATTGCCTTTCTGTTTTAATAACCATTTTATTAAATCAGGGTAGCACGATGAAACATTTCTGAGAAAGCATGCTGGAAGTAACTGCATTCCTTTACCAGAGCTGCTGCAACCAATTACCATAAACGTGGTGGCTTCAAATAGCAGGCACTTATTCTCTCACCGTTCTGGAGGCCAGAAGTCAGAAATGGAGGTGTCGGGCAGGGCTGTGCCCCCTCTGAAGGCTCCGGGGGAGAATCATCCCTGGCCTCTTCTAGCTTCCGGTGGCTGCTGTCTTGGGCAGCACAATTCTACTCTCTGCCTCTTCCTTCACCTGGCCTTCCTCTTATAGAGACACCTGTCATTGGACTTAGGGCTCACCCTAAATCCAGGGCAATCTCATCTTGAGATCCTTAATTTACATCTGCAAAGACCTATTTCCAAATAAGCTCACATTCTGAGGCTCTGGGTGGACGTGAATTTTGGAGGAACACTATTCAGCCCACTCGAGTAACACATAGGGAGCTTACAACAAACATACAAGTCTACCATAAAGTCGGCTGTGTGAGAGACAGAAGATGACCTGCTATTGAAATACTCACACCGGTAGCTGTGAAGGTCAGCTGCCTCCCTGTGTATCCTGCTGTCAGAGTGAACTTCAGCAAACATCACAGGAGACCTTGAGACTATCTTCTCTAACACGGGGAAAGATGAAGAGCAGAAATATAAAAACCCTTCATCCATTTATTTCCATATTCCTTGCACCTAAATGTTTCCCTGTCCCCTGCCCCTCTTTTTGTCCATGTAACAGTTTAGCTGACACACAAGGAACAGAACAGCACCACCTCCCTATGACATCTATGAGATGATTAAAGAATAACCATGGTATCTATTTTAATTTTTATTTTAATCTTCCGGCCTATTTTTGAAAAAGTTTTTTTGCTAGGAAAGTATTGTAATTCAAGCATAAAGATGAGCACGTGTACTTGATGCTCTTGAAGGATGTTCGTTGCTGCTACTGTTCTTTATTTTAGGGGTGCTGGGAAGGCAGCCGCTTGGAGGGGGTTGGTGTTAAACACGCTGGGTGCAGAGAAGTCCTCCGAATGTGGGGGTGCTTCACTGGGGATCTGGGGAAAGAACCTAGGGCTGCCCCTGAGGTGTAAACCAAATTTTAGAATTTTATACTCCTAAATATTTTGAGGCTCATATTTGCAGCCCTTTATAAAGCTTCTTCACATTCCTTATACTAACAAGGCAATCAAGTGCAAGAGTGAACAGTTAAGGAATGACATGGGGGTCCTGCAGACGTGGGTTTGAATAAGACCTTGAGCAGGCTGTTTAACCAAACATACCTGGCCTCAGCTCCCTCACCTGTAAAATGCACAAATACAAACAGTCTCTAGTTTACAACGTCATTGTGAGGATTAAGTAGACACTCAGCTGTGTGTTTTGCCATATAATAACCCCTGACCCATGTTGGTTATTAGATTCTCACTAGACTGGCAAAGTAGGCAGGAAATAATCATATCCCCATGTGACAGCCTCAAAGAGGTCACGAGCACACACAACCAATGTCACAGGGATGGGGACTCGAACACAAGTCAAACAACTGCAAATACCTGCTAATTCTCAGTGTAATTAAATTCCTGGCAGAATAAGGTATTTCATAATAGTTTTATCATTCTTCCAAACCATAATCCAAGCAGCAAATTATGTATGAGCTTTTTAAACCACCAGAACCACAGGAGAATTCATACCAGTTCTGAGCATGAAATTCCATTATGCTGGGGATGCAACTGTCCCCACAATCACAGGCACAATCTGTGAAAGCCAATGTTTACAGCACTGATGTTTCGAGTCTGCAAAAAGAGGGGAAGACTCAACAGAACGCAACCTAAATCACGAATGTGCCCGATCCAGCCCTCTGCCTGTCTTTGAAAGTGAAGTTTTATTGGAACGTAGCCATGCTCACTCCTCGGTGTGTAGCTGTGACAGAGACCGCGTGGCCCACAAAGCCTGAGCTGTCTACTAAGTGGCCCTTTACAGAAGTTTGCCAACCTGTTAAAACAGAAGATATATAATGGCGGGAAGGCGGTAGGGGGTGCACCTGAAAATATCTTAAAATGCTTAATTTTATTCCTAGAGTTCTTAGTACCATCGGTCCCATGAAAAAGGGGTGTTGTCTTTTTCATGAAGTCGCAGGGGAGCCAAATCCCCCCAGAATGAAATGAACAGCAGAACCTTAAAGCAGGGCGGTAACCCACCCAGTTTCAGATCCTGATGCATGGCCACCTTCGTCTCCACGGCTCCAACATCTTTATCTGCCCTGGGTATGGAATTCTGCACATTTACAGACATGAAAGACTCACTTGGATTTTCTCCTCTGCCAGAGAGGGTGCGGGGCTAGGTCCCTGCCGCAGTTCCTCTCCTCCTGTCGCCGTCTTGTAGATGTTCTGAGCCTCCCAGTTATCTGGGGCTTGTAGACCATGGTACTGCGATTTTGTTTTTAAGCTACTGGTGAATTCTTCAGATTGGGTTTTTCTGAAGAGAAACAAAGGTGGAATCATCACTAACATTCTTCAACCGAGACAGCTTTTCCAAAGCAGATGTCGACCTTCAGCATATGTGGAAAACAGTAACAGATACCATCTACCCAGGGCTTATGATGGGCTGGGCCCTTTGCTACATACTTTAGTGGCAAGACCTCAATCCTCATAACCACCTACGAGAAAAACCCTGCTATCCTCACTGTGTTATAAGAGGCTCAAAGAAATGTTATAATTTCTCCAAGACCACATCGTGGCACAGCCAGGACTTCAACGCAGGCCTGCCCGGCTCCCGGTGTGGAAGCTAAACTGCTAGAGCACACTGCCTCCTTTTCATCGGTCAGCAAATCACCCCTTTATCATCTGTCCATATGCAGTTTTAAAGTCACGGGCATTGCTGGGCAGCATCCCCAGCCCTTGGAAGTCCACTACGCGGCAGAGCCTGCTCCCATCACCAGCCCTCGGGAACTGAACCCAGGTCGTCCTGTCCACCCTGATGTCTACTTCACCAGCTCAGAGGAGGGCTGGCACCACCACTGCCCAGAGCCAGAGGAAGACTCCAAGGGACAGCAAGCTTCACAGAGGCCACCCCAGGCACCATCCAGCAGCGTGGCTCCATCACCTGCCTCAGTTTCCCTACGAGTTACCCTCCTATGTCTCCAGTTGATTATGTCACTTCCCTTTCCAAAAACCTCCTCGCTGCCCACAGAATAAGGTCTACACTCCTACATCTGGCCTTCAAGACACTTTAGAACACGGCCCGTGTCTTACGCCACTTGCCTAAGTGTACCCCAAATGCTCAGAAGACCCCACCATTCCCCAAAGGACCACCCATAGTCAAGTCTAGGGGTCTCCATTATGCCCACTGCCTGCACTTTCCTTCCTGACCTTCTGTAGCTGGAAAACTACTTATCTTTCAAGGTTCCGATCAGATTTCACCTGTTCTGTGGATCAGAATGATAGACTTCTACCTGCGCTTGGTTAGCTCTGTGTTTAATCCCTTACTTACAGCACAAATCACAGCCCGCATGGGCTGCAGCTAGTTGTGTATCTGCCTGTTGCCCCTCCTAGACTGGAAGCTCCTTGTTCATTTCTGACTTCCCACAGCGTCTATTTGTTCAGCTGCCCATATCTGAGCAACCTTTTCTTCTTAGAAGGTCTGAAGCTTGAGCAGCCATTGCATTTCTCACTTATATTCCTGACACTCAGCTGTGTCGGCCTGTGTTGCTCTAACACGATTCCAGGAAAGCCAATGATGATGGATGGGAAATTTGCATACTCATCAAATCTGATCACAAATCAAAACTAGGAGGACACACAGCAAAATGAAGCAGCTGATCTCACAGCATTGTGGGAATGAAGGACTTTAGACCAAAAGTCTAAAGAAATTTGCAAAGAGATCCAAAATAATTTTGTGACCCTCAAAGCCCACCCCACTCTCCCACCAGATACTGTGAGCAAGAGGCATCTTTTGCAGTGTTTTCTAAAGTGTGGAGAGTTTTTAACGTCTCCTGTTGGTTTGCACATCTCATACCTGAGCTCTTCAGCCGCCTGCTCCTCTTTCAGCCGGGCCCGCTCAGCATTGATTTCATTACAGAGCACATCGTAGGGTTTGTCGAGATGGTGTTCGCCCATCACCCACACCCACACTTCCTTATCGGCTCCCAGCTTCCAATGGACAGATTTGCCATTTTCTGCAAACAAAAAAAAATCAGATCAAACAGATACCTTTAGTCACAGAGTATGAGGTTCCCCGTCACTCAAGTATTTAAGGTCTTTGGGGAAAAAAAAATATTAGATGAGGCTAAGCACTTCCAACCTGCTTAGGAATAGGCAGCATCCATAGGTAGCAATGGTAGTGGTGGCCGCTGCAGCAGAAATATTTGTTTAAAAAATATTATGGGTATGGTTTTCACATGTGCCTATTTCGTAAATGAAGAAACTGAGATGGGAATAAAGCGTTCATTATTTGTATTTTTCTTTAAGGTAACAGAGCTAGCATCAGACTCCATAACCTCTCAAGTCTAAGAATCTGTCTGTAACCCAAAATCACACAGCTACCCGAGGGTTTGGCATTTCCATTATCTTCCCTGGCTTCATGGATGGGTAGAAAGCA
This sequence comes from Avahi laniger, assembly GCA_963575035.1. Taxonomy (NCBI): domain Eukaryota; kingdom Metazoa; phylum Chordata; class Mammalia; order Primates; family Indriidae; genus Avahi; species Avahi laniger. The sequence goes on from CAUYSK010076234.1 coordinate 16,182, forward strand.
AGTGTTTTAGACTTAGATTGGCTTGGGTTCAATCCTAGCCACTAACGAGCTATGTGACTTGGGCAAATTATTTAACCTCTTTAAGACTCAATTTCCTCACATGCGAAATGGGAATAGGAACACACATTACATGGGACATAGGACCACATGGGACTGCCCTGCAGAGCAGGCAGGTGCTACTATGCCAAGTGCTCCCTGGTGCCTGCCACATAACCGAGTTCAATAGAGGTTAACTGCTATCATGGCCACCCTATTATTTACTTACACGGCTGTCTCAGAGATTCACACCAGCATGGGAGAAGATACTACTACCAGGTAGCATGATACCTGGTGAAGCCACTTAAATAACCCTTGTTTACAATCGGTCTCGCAGGTCGGGTTACACTCTAGAGCTCCTGAAATGCGAGCACACGGGCCACGCGCTCTGCAACCCCGGGCAGGTGCGGTACACCTAGCAGAGACCAAGAGGGACAGTCCCTGAATATGTCGGACTCACTCAGAGCCACTGTGATCCAAAGTTAGTCCACCCAAGACCCCAAACTAGCCAGCGGTGCCGAGTGTGTGGAACAGGGCGCTGACCGGTGGGTGTGCTGGGCCATGCTTCAAGGGTGAGACAGCCACGCGGGGACTGTCTCTTGGCTTCTTACGCTATGCATAAGACGGTTTCCAATCAAAGTGTCTTCTGTCCAATGTACTGGTGGCCGTCTGCATACCGTGCCCTCTGGATACCTTACAAAAGCAGGCTGCCCGAAGCCAGGCCTGTGCTTTCTACTCTTCCCAGCGCAAGGGATGCTTCTGCAGTGTACTCGAGTTCTGAACAGAGACACTGGGGGTGGGGAGGGCAACGGTTTCATAGTCAGCGCTACAAAAGGATTCAAATTTACTGTTTTCGCAAACAGAGAAATAGCGAGAGTGGCCCCCTGGTAAGGAGAGGGCGGACCCAGCGAGCCCGAGTGGGGCCGAGCCCCAGGGCGGCCTTGGCGAGCTCTTGTTCTGTTCGAGGCTGTGCCGAACAGTTCATTAACTTTAGAAAGCTGTCATACCTCATAAAACTCCCCTTATTACATTCTCTCAGGGCAACTAATGATATTTTTATTATGTCCGTCTCTCAGCCTTCACCTAAGTAGGTCTCTACCGATATTTTTTTGACAGCAGGAAGAAGACGCCCAGAGAGGGTGGCGGCAGAGGGCCAGGGGCGGTGCAGAGGAAGACAGGAGACTCCAGCCTCAGCCAGGACAGCCCAAGGCACAGTCCCCAGGGAGCGCTGCAGGCTGCGGGCGGGCACGAGGAAGAGGGGAATCCTAGAAGTGCCTGCGAACAGAGCAGGAGGCTTAGAAACAGCAAGGAGGGAAGAGGGCAAAAAGGGGAGCAGTGAGAGCACGGTGAAGATAAAGAAATAGTGGCTCCTGGGCAAGAAGAAAATCAAACGCAAAAGTCAGATTTAGCCAGATGCTCAAAACTGGGCTCTTGGCAGAGTGGCACTGACAGTAAGCTCTGTCCTGATCACTCCTGACCTCCAAGAGCTCTTCGATGGGGTCACAAAGCAAGGCTATTGGAGGAGCTTCTGGTGGCTCCACATGACTCTCTGAAGTCGCAGGAGGGCGGGGAAGTCGGTCTAGCGTAAGGCGTGTGAGCTCCGACACCCTTGGCTTCACACCCGGATGAGGGGCTGACCGCCAAGCCCCTCACTGCAGTTCATTCCACGCAGTGCAACTGAGTTTCTACTATGAGCAAGATGTACAGCCAGAGGCTGTAGGTGACATGGGGTGAAAGAGATGCGTCCATTCTCTTGCAAGTGACCTAGAGTCCATGAGAGAAAGAGCAAGGCAGTACTGTATTTATTTAATGAATTTCATCACATGTCTACCATGTACCAGGCACTGAGAGAGACACAGGTGAACACCTAGGAGAGCTCGGTTTCTGGCCTTGGGAACTGACATTCTAGGTGTAGGAGGCAGACAATGAACAACTAATTGTAAAAGTAATATGGCTTGGAATGCGGGGAGGCGGGGTGGAGTTAAAGGATGCTCTGGGATGTTTAGGAAGAGGAACTAACCTAGTGTGGCCCCTGGAGGGCCAGAGGGACATACATTATAACCAACACTGATTTTCCATTCAGTCCAGTGGGGATTCAGAGGATGGAGAAATTACTTTGGAAAGACAGAGAAGAAATAAGGAAAGTTCTTTGTGCTGCATATTAGAGGCTGGATATGGAATTTAGACAGAGATGGGGATGGGTTTGATGCTTGATGCAAGGAATGTTATGACCAAAGATCAGAGAAGGGGATCGACACGGGGTTCTGGGGAACAGGGAGTCAGGGTGTTGGCCAGAGCTAAGTGGTGCGCTGGGAGTCACCCGGACATGCCTGGCATGGGCTGAAGACCGTGCAGGGGACCAGGATGCCCCATGGCACAGGGTTCCACATACGTGGCTAAGGGATTTCAGTTTAGCTCTGTACTGTCACTGAGCCAGGAAGCTGTATTAAAATCCTAGTTTTCCCACTAACTAGGTATGTGACCATGCAGACATCACTTTATGTTTCTGAGCCTTAATTCCCTCTGCAGTAAACAGACGTGCTAAAGTCCTACCTACATGACAAACACTCAGAAAGTGTTAGCTCCATGTCCTTTATCTGAGTGGCCAGTGAAGATCCCATGGATATTGTGAGCAGGTAGCACGAGGATCAGGAAGATGATTCAGGAAGCTCTACGGCACAGCAGCATGCAGGCTGGACCAGGATGGCACGCATGGGTGGTTCAGTGTCTGGGGCAAGCATGGGGACAGACTAGGGGTGAAAAGGCCAGGTGTGTGGTGGCCAGGTCCTATGCCAGGCAGCAGTATAAGGAAGGGCAGCGTCAGAAAAGACAGTAAGGTTCAGGTGGCTGAATGCAAGGAAGTGCTCAAAGATGACACAAAACATTTGAAACTTGCTAAATGGGAAGGATAGTGCGGTGACAGGCAGGAACAGTGACATCAAGAAAACGTGTTTGAGGCATAAGGTAATGAGCTGCTTTGGAAATGCAGAATCAATTATTTTTACTTTTTCTAGAACTTCCACATGGAGATTTTTCTGTGGATACCTGGACTACAGGACCGTAGTTCAGAAGTGAGGTCGGGATTGACAGTGTGGGTTTGGGAATCGCTTTACAGATGTCATTGTTGAAGCCACTGGCACAGATGAGTTCCCAGACAGAACGCAGCCAAGAAAAGAACCTTGGAAAAGCATGTGCTTCCTTCGGGAGGCAGAAGAGAGGGGAGGGGAAAAGAGTCCCGATTAACAATAAATGAATGAAAAAGACAGAGGATTCTGATGCCCAAAATAGCTAATGGAGGAGGACGCTGGGAGAACGCACCTCCCTGTGGCCCAGAGCAGAAGGGGAACCGGCTGCTGCTCGGATGACAGGGAAGAATGCTACAGACTGAGAAAGACCTCGGGCAGCCTCGGATTTCACAGGAGTCGTTTTAGGGAGACAGGCAGAGGACAGGTGCCGAAGGCAGAAAGAAAAGGAGGGCGAGACCCGGAGCTGACAGTAAGTACGTGCTCTGGGGTTTATTCACGAAGAGGAAAAAGATGATTCAGTCATTTGCTCAGCAAACATTTACCGAGCGTCTGCTATGTTCCAGGCGTGGCTCAATAGGCCTAAGTGACAGGCAGGGGCAGTTGAAGAGCTCAGATGGTTGACAGATGCCTTCATATGGGGAAACGTGAGCACGGCTTATATCACAGTTGGGTTGTCAGAAGGGGACACAGTAAGGACCCCAGGGGATGATGGACAGACAGAGGCGCAGAGAACAGGTGAAGAAGAAAGTGTTGACAAGGAGATGAGAAAAGCTCCAGCCTGCGAAGCGAAAGGCTGAACATGGAGATGGACAGAACCACACTTCTGTGCCCAGTGCGCCTCAAGGTAAGGATATAAGCTCAGGGAATCCTAACAGGGCACACGCCGTATCTTTCCGTGCTTTAGTACGGTCCAGGCATTCTGGATTTTCTGTCGGCCTCACCTTGAAATTACATACACTCTTTAATTGGAGGACAGTGCAGGCGGGACCTTTTCGTGGCACTTCCATTTAATTATAAGGTTTTACTTCCCAGTCCTTGAATCATGTCTGTACTCTGCAGCGCTGCTCATGTTGGCTATCTTAGGGATCCTTGAAAAGTTCTAAAACCAACTTTTCTAGAAAAGTTGTCAGTCCTGCTTGGTACTGCACGACAAAGAACTGCTGAGTAGAGACACACGTCCCTGTCTCATTATGCAGAGAAATGTCCTCTCAGGTCTGCAATAATTCTTCACCTGGGGCCACCTATGACGAAGGCATTGTTGAAAAATGTCACATACAAATGGAGTGACACATATCTCTGGCAAGGAAATGGCTAGGCTCATCTGAGTCTTGGATTGCAGCGTGACACGGCTCACGACACTGTTGTGTCCTGTTTATCCCCATGTGGCACGTCCAATTGAGGAGGAGGAGGGAGAGAGCAGGTGGGTCATCTCCTCAGGTGGGGGGAATGTCTGTGCATCAGGGAGTCAGCACCTGGTGTCCGTCCCAGTGGAATCCAACTCAGAAGGCCAACCGTAGCAAGAGACACGTGAGTGCAGGAGTAAGGTGTGAGCACACGCGAGTGGTTGGGGGAGAACTATGAACTCCATCTCCACAAAGACGACCAAGGACTGAGCCAACAGAACAGAAGAGAATCAATGCCGGGGCCTCCTAGGATGGCCTGGGACAGTGGTAACGACTTCACACATTAGCTACAGGGGATCCCGCCAGGGCTGACAGAGCAGGTGCCTACCAGCACCAAGGTTACGTACCGATGACTTCCATCAACCACTGCCATTGTCCCAATAGACCTCGCTTCTTCTGGCCTCTCCTCTAGGATACCCCGCTCCCCACAACTGATCCGGAAACCAAAAGATGAACGGCAGGCCAGCAGGGCCTCAGGACGCTGGGGCTATGGCCACGTCTCTTCTGACTGGGTGAGGCCTGTACCCGATCTTGTCATTAAACACCACCCTAGGCTGTTGCTTATCCTACGTCATGATGAGGAAATGGAGGCTCAGGGAAGGTGAGTGACCTGGCCAAGATCACAGAGCCAGTGAACACCAAGACGAGAATTCAAAACCCATCTGCATGACTGTACAACCTGTGTTCGGGGCAGCCTGCTTACGCATGGGCCGAATTGAAACACTTTTGAGAGTGAAAAGGGAACCAGTCAAAAGGGATTACGGGGTACCATATGTAAACGGGCCTCTGTGGGGTGAGCTGGGATGTACAGTCACCATCACGTCCTCTCCTGTCCCCACAGAGCAGGATGGGATACGAAAAGGCCAGGTCCAGGCCAAGGTCCGTTTCAATGATGACCAAGGCTGATCTCTATCAGGACTTCCTGAAATTACTTAGGACTGTTGCTTTCCCCATTACTCACTGTATCTGTTAACCTGGGTAACAATCCAGGAATTATTCACACCAAAACTTTTATGCTTATTTTAGAGACAAAAGGAGAGCTGGGGGCCTGCACTGCATCACGGTCCTGGGAAGCCGGGGGTGGAGTTGGGTGGGGGGGAGGCGGGTAGATAAGCGAGAACATCAGGCAAAAAAGTAGATGGAAACACTGAGCTGGAGAGAGGAGACCCGCTGGGGCCACGCGGCCAGGCAAAGCCACAGGGACTTGCCACAGTAGTAACTGGCTCAGTTACTACTCATAGATGCCCCTCCCCATGTAGCCAAGATGCCGAGCCCAACTGAATCCTAAAGCTCAGAGTTAGCAAGACAGACACTAAGGCAGGACTAGAGGGGCCATGACCAATGGCTCAGAACAGACATGGAGTCGAGCTGGATCTGAGTTCGAATCCTGGTTCAACCACTGACAAGAACTCACACCTCTGAGTGTGTTTCTTGATTTGTAAGGGTAAGAGAGACCAAGTTGACCTCATAGGATTCTTATGAGGATTAAATGAGATAATATAAACACAGTGCTTATGCCTGGCACATACAGTTAATAACAGGCCAACACCCTGGAAAGGGAAAAGCCCTATAGACCAGGACAGATGAAGCAGAATCTACAGGATTCAGTGGCCAGGTGGGCAGGTGAGGGTCAGGGGTAACTAGGTGGCTCCCAGGGGTCTGGCTTCAGTGAATAGGGACATAGTATGTCAGAGCATGAGAGGAAGGATGACCAGAGGTGCTGGGGAGAGTCGGAGTGATACAAATGAATCTGTTTTGCATCAGGCATGCAGGGCTTACGAGTCTTCCAAGCGGAAATGCTCTCTAGGCATCTGACACTAAGACCGACGCCCGGGTGAGAAGTCTGTCCGGGCAATATGAGTTTGAGACTCACTGCCTCATAGGTGGCATTTGACCTTTAAAGACAGAAGAGTTGCCCCAGGGAGATAACACAGACTCTTAACCAAGGATCTCCATACCCCCGGGCATCTGTGAATGAATGGGCTTTAGGGAGTCTGTGAACACTGGGAGATAATACGCAAAATGTTGTCTGTGTGCATGGTCCTGGGTCCAAGCTTTCAGTAAGTTTTCAAAGGAGCTTGTGAGCTTCCCGCTGGCCCAACCCCATCTCAAAGTTACAGACCATCAGTGCAGAGTGAGGTACCTCCCGGGGAACACATATTCAGGGGGCCAGGCAGAGATGAAATAGAAACAGGGAGAAAGAAGAGACCCGTGAAATGAGTCGAGTCCCTGAGCAGCAACTCTTACTAGGGTCAGAGGTGGCTGAGGAATCAACTGAAAAAGAACCAGATGCAGCAGTGTAGGTCACTGCCTGTCCTACTGTGCGCAGTGGGTTGACGAGGGGAGGGAGGGAGAAAGCAGACACCGCCAGTGCCACATACCAATGGCTTTATCGTTATTCCATAAAAGAACGTGCCCACTTGGTAACCATGAGAGTCTAGCAAGCGACATTTTGCAAATCTGTTTCAAGGGCACACAAAGGAGCCCCTGCCGCACCAGGCACAGCGACCAGATCCCAGGTTTTCACCAACTTGAGAGAGACTCCATGAAACAAGTTCTGGGAAACCCTCTGTTAAGTGAGGGTATCTTCTGTTTGTGTTACCAAGTAAAAAGTTATGCAGGAGAAGAGTTCCGTGGCAGATCCCCAACACAAGCACACGTTTCAGATGTGCACAAGGCACCTTCAAACGACAGTAACTGTCATTAAGCTCCAGCTCAGCTCAACATGCAGCACATTTGTCAACAGTGCCAGCTTTGGGAGGACCGGACTCAGGGTCTGTGCCAGCTCTGTCATGGACTAGCTGTTGCCCTGGCAAGTTAATTCGCGTCCTGAGCTTTACTTTCCCCTCATCTGTAAAATGTGAATAGCAATTCATGTTTCAGGCTCGGTTGTGATTACTTATTGAGATAATATATTTAAGTGCTTAACTCAGGGGCTGACACATAGTCAGCTTAGTAGATGCCGGCTGGTGCTGCTATTCTAGTCTGGAGCAGCAGCGCTGTGCAAATGTGGGCCACATCCATGATGACAACTTTTCTAGTAGCCGCATTTAAAACATTAAAAGAAACAGGTGCAATTTTAATAATAGAGTTTACCCAAGCTCTCCAAAATATTACTATTTCAATATATGATGAATATGCAATTATTAATGTGGTGTTTTATTTTCCTTCTATCAAGCCTTTGAATTCTGGAATTTTACACTTAAAGCATCCCTCAACTGAGACAGGCCTCATCTCGTGCTCAGCAGCCACACGTGGCTAGTGGCTACGGTCCTGGACAACACAGCTCCAGACCTCTTTTTATTCCCTATTAAGCACAGTAGTTCCATAATTCTCCTCCTAAGAACCACAGTTTTCCCACTGCAGAAGTCAGAAAGGATCTTCTGATGCATTTCTGGGTTACATCCATACTTCTGATTATTTTTTAGCCTCTCCTGTTTCATGCTTCCGATTACTAAAATGTAGATAAGACCCTGTGATACACAATACACAACCATTTTAGGGACGCTCACCACAGTGGCCTGTACATGTGGAGGAAAAAACGACCAGGTGACAATGATAGAACTTCTAAGTGATGAGCTACAGGTGGAAGCAATGGAGGAGGATATATATTTAATGAAAGGACAACCCCCAAAGCCACAGCCTGGCTAAGAACTCCTAAGAAAAAGCAGCACTTAGCCCAATGCCAGCAGAGAGGCAGCAGCGGGGAGCACAGGCGGCCCAAAAGGAGCCGACACACACAGTGAGGTCTCAGCCCATGAGGACCAAGGGCTTAGTAGGTCTGCAGTACCTCTGGGCAGCACCAACCATGACAGCGTTGCCTTGGACTGCCTGTGGCTTTATTGTCAAAGAGAGAGCAAGATGAAAGTCAGAGAAGTCATGTGTTTTTAGGGGAAGTGGGAGAAACCTTTTCCTTTTCTGTAGCCAGAAGAGGAACTAATTTCATGCAATATGTATTTTTCCAAGTGTTAAATTTAAGGGGATAATAAACTTTTGACATGAAATATTGATAGAATTTTTGTGTGCATATTAACATACTTGTCTCATGCTCATTTAACTAATAAAGTAATACAGGATTTCTGAGAGGTAGATTCAAAACTCTACAAAGGAAAAACTCAAGCAAAAGAACTGAAATTATTGTCGTAAGTCATCACAAGGAGACCAATTCGGCAAACATGGGAAGCCCAAAGTCTAACAAGGTATCTGGGCCGTTGACTGCAAGGGCAAGAACCTTTCAGCTCAAACCACAACGCTTTATGTTCACAATAAGCATGGTACCCAGAGGAGGCCCAGTTATATCTGATAAACTCTGACTACAGCATTCAAGGAGATGCATAAACCAGTTCAGAAAGACAAAAGGGTTATGCTTCAGTTTGGACATGGTATTTGTTGAAGGAAAAATTCTATTTTGGATAGTGTAGAATAAGGTGAAATGCAACAGATCTGGGCTTCTATTCGTGGTGTGACCTTGCATATATTACTTCTCTGAGTTTCTTCATCTATAAAAGAGGACAGTTACTACTGACCCTGCAGAAATTGTGAAGATTAGACATAACATATGTAAAAGTACTTCACAAAGTGTCTGAAACAGCAGGTATTTAATAGCTGTTATTGATGATAATAATAAGTGAGATACATTCATTTCCTCATTATAAAGGCTTCATTGAAAAAAAAGTTTTAATAAAAGACAGGATAAGGTAAAGGTCGTTAAACTGACTTCCTTTTTGAATCTGTGCATATACCAAGCAAGCGAGATTCATTTTCTCAACCTCTGAAACCATTATTGGATAAACTTATCCCTCGTTTAATGAAAAATGAGAAAAAATTGGTCTTGAATGCCTGTGTAATTGGCACTGAAAACTGTGCTGTGTTTTAACAACTCAGGTATTCAGCTGTGACAAATTTTGCATGAAGGGCAATGAGAGAGGCGGGGTGGAGATTAATGTGTGCTTTTCTGTATGTGTGTGTGAATATGCTTTAAGTCTTAATGCACAAATAACTTCTCCCCTATGGTCTCAAAAGAACCCTCTTAAACTTCCAGGAATTTCTTTGGTCACGAAGTACATCTGATTTTAAAAAAAATAGTATGATGTTTTTCCTTATAGCAGTTCCTTACATTTAAAGAAGGGGCATTTCCCCCTCCCAAAAAGAAAGATAAATCAAAGAAAAGTCCCTTCAGGTCTATGAAATGTAAATACAATTGCTATAAGGATGCTGATATAAGAACTTTGTGTTCTAGTAGCAGAGTACTAGCATCTGTAACAGTGAGGGGAACAGAAACTTTCCTCAATACCCCTCCAGTCAAACTCCATCAGTGACTGTCTACTTCAGCGGAAGGTCAGCCTAGTTTCAAGAAAGATCTGCTTACAGCTATGCAGCAACCCCATGGTGAATGCTCTGTGTGTGTGTGTGTGTGTGTGTGTAGACTTCAAGCTGGTAAACTGCACTATTAGAATGTCAGTAACACCTAGGACTCATTGCACCTGCTTTGCTTGTGACGAGCGTGAAATTGCCAAAGCAAGCTGGGAGCTATTCTACCCACGTTCACGGAAGCGACGTGGCTAAGTTTACCTTTCTTTGGTCTGGATTTCACTGGCAGGGACTCCTTTCTTTCCATTGCCGCTTCTCTTTCTTTCCATCGCCGGATCTGTTCCTCCCTCATCTTGAAGAACAGGATCTGTTTCTGTTCTTCGCTGAGCTCTGCCAGTAGATCAGGATCTATGTACATCTCGGCTAGTATCTGTTTCAGCATCTTTGCAGCTCTGGCGTCTTTTACGCCTGTGGCAAAAGTTCCTGAAAACGGCCTGCAGCTGTGCCTCCACCTTGGCTGGCGCTGGAGTGTGCCCACAAACCTTCCAGAAGACACAATTCTGGCTGAGTGGGACGATGATTCAACAAACGGGCTTCTGAGATCTGGTACCAAATATCCCGTTCAAAATGCCATTCAGCAAACCTGCAAAGAGCAACAGTCCCAAATTAGGCAATATTAAAATGTGTGGACACTGGCAAGGACAGGCTTATAAATAAAGGTGGGAGGAAACACAGTATCATTTTTAGTTTCGGGGAAAAGAAGAAACGCTGAGCACCCTTAGTTAAGAGTTTGGGTAACCTCTATCCCGTAACTTCCAAAGATACTGTATCAAAAAAACAAAACAAACCCCAACTTTGAACAGGTCAATCTCAGGGAAACAAAAAAATTAACAGAGGTTTGGCCTTCTCCCAACTAAGCAAACATTATTATCACAGAGCCTAACAAACCACCAACTGTAAGGCTTAAAAAAGAAAGGGGAGGAAAAAAAAAGGTCACAAGAAGTAATTAAAAGCCTCTCTCCAAACAACCTGTGGCAAAAGAAAATACCATTTTTGAGATTTCACAGTTACTCACCCTAAACCAAACCAAAACATGCTCAAGGAAGAAAAAGAAATAAAAATGAGACTACAATGCAAATTTTGCATTTTCCCTTAAAAGCAGCATTAAACACAATTATGTACTATCATCTTTACAAAAGGACAATGTAATTTTCAGTCAACCTACTAGAGCCATGAAATTGGTTCAGGTGCAGAGGAGAACATTCATGTATATTCTGGAAGGTCACCAGGTTTTAGGTGTACCTTTTCCAGATAAGCTAATTAAAAAAAAAAATCTAAATTTACAGACCAGATAAACTGGGGAATGAGGAGGTCACCAGGTTCCTAACAAAGGATCCTTGATTTATAAAAGTTTACTACAGGGATCCTTTAAAAAGAAGTCACGGGACCGGGCGCGATGGCTCACACCTGTAATCCTAGCACTCTGGGAGGATTGCTTGAATCCAGGAGTTCAAGACCAGCCTGAGCAAGAGTGAGACCCTATCTCTACTAAAAATAGAAAAAATTATCTGGGCGTGGTGGTGTGCACCCGTAGTCCCAGCTACTCGGGAGCCTGAGGTAGGAGGGTCGCTTGAGCCCAGGAGTTTGAGGTTCCTGTGAGCTAGGCTGATGCCACAGCACTCTAGTCTCGGCAACAGAGATCCTGTCTCAAAAAAAAAAAAAAAAAAGAAGAAGAAGAAAAGAAAAGAAGCCATGGACTTGCGCTTGCACAGAGGAATCACAGAGGCTCTACTAGGGTTGGCAATTCCACTGAAGTTTCATTTTACTTTACACATTCCTATTTGGTTGATTTAAAAAAAAGATACAAAATCTTCAGACTTTTGTAATCAGAAAAAATTATGCATATGTTTCCATTCTGGAAAAAAAAGACTTTGTTTTTTTCCAAAGTAATAGGATATACAAAAGTCTTATGTGACTTTTCAGGATCACCTGTGTTCTAAGAAATTGACCAATAATTTGGTGTTCACAATGCCTCAATAATCTCACCACCTAGCCATGGCCTCTCAAGTATCTTGTTTCTCCACACTAAGTTCAAACACTCTTAAAACTTCACACTAGTCCTTTAGTCCTACCATGGCCACAAAAGTTTGCGCTCCTCTTATTTCATTTACCTTATCATTCGTACAGCCAGATTTTTAAAGTTCCTCTCACCGTCTAAGGGGCCCCTTCCTGACTGATACCAGTCTTTTGACACAAACGTGCTCTGTAGCCAGGGTACCACAGCCTGGTGGCGTATATAGCACTTAGACGCACTAACTATTCATTATGTAGCGTGGGCCTTTATTGAAGCTGCAACTATTCTTACTAACTGCAACCCCTCATGTTCTGCAGCATTCAACTACCGGAATTCAAATAAAATATTAAGAGAAAATTTAAAAAGAGTGAAAAGCAGTGTCACTGACTCTAACTTAGAAGCACACGCCCCTCCCAACCCCTTTGCTGACTTTGCATTTTGCTTGGAGTTAACCCTCAAAAGGCTTTAATAGCCACAGAACTGATATAATGATTTCTTGACTTTTGGATTTTAATAGCTTCTCAAAGGGTGGAGCCGGCTAAATCCACACGCTCCAAGATAAAGTGGCAAGAAACCAAAGGGAATGACTTCTTGACATGCCGGTAAACACCCTAGTGCTGGCACTTCTCATGACTGCCATGGTTGACTTTCACAAAAATAAAACATGGCGGAAAACGAGCAGCTCAGTGAGGTTTGTTCTGCTCTGTTCCCCATTCTGAACGGGGTGAATCCTGTTCAAGGGGTGGGTGGAGCCTAAAAATTAAAACCCTGCAAGTGCCAAAGTCACATTCCTCCCCTCTCTGCCACCCAGAGCGCTCCTGATGACAGAGCTGACACTTACCGTACAGGGCACCACCTTAAGTACTGTATATGCGTTAACTCACTTAACCTGCACAAAAACCCTTTGAGTTCATCACTAACCCCCTTTTACTGATTGAGAAGGCTGAGCACAGAAGTCCAGTAGCTAGAAAGTGGCATAGCTGTGCAGTCTGGCTCTAAGTCTGCTCTTCTGTCTTCCCCAACACAGAAGCCTTGTAGTGGGTTTATTCGAGAGCCCAGAATCAGAACGTTAGGTGGTGGTGCCACGTGTGAAATGTCAGAATGAAGACCAGCAAATTCCTGCAGGAACGCCGAACTGCAGGTTCACGAACCTCTCCCCGGTCAATCGGCAGTGATGAGCTTAGGAGAGGCCAGGTGTTGAAAACACTCCACCTGGGAAGGACAGCGAGGAACTGACTGTCACGCTGGCCCAGGTGTGCCTGTTGTTCGCCTACTTTATTCACCGGCACTTAGTTACCTCCATTTCTCCTTCCACTTAATCATCTCCTTCGTCTCCACAATTTCGTGTTCCCGACCACCACGAGAGCAGCATAAATAGCACATGTGTGAAGAGTTTCACAGCACCTCTGTGAAGAAATGCTCAAGCTCTTTCCGTTTTAATTCTGCTTTGTTTTGCCTTTTGTAGCAAACATGGATTTGCAGCACTAAAGTTAACTAGCCAATCATGAAGGAAAGACACTGGCCTCGGAGAATATTTGGGGGACCTACCTCAGAACTATCTGTGGTCCGGCTATTGACTGTGGGGGCCATCTGAGACTGTAGATTAACTCTCCCCCCAGCGCGTTAACCCAACCCCAAGGCTTTAAGATGGAAATTCAAGCGCAGCACAGTGCTCACAGGACAACCAGCAGGAATTCCAGCCTGCACGCCCAGCTCCACCTCTCAAAGAGGTCTGAGATTCTGGGCTGCCTTGGGCCTCAGTTTCCACATCTGCAAAATGAAGCCCAGTTCAGCCTGAGAAGCTCCGTGATTTGTGCAACAAATCCATTTTCCATTTGCCAACAATCTAGTGTGGAGTTAAGTGGAGCCAGGGTAGGAGAAACAAATGAGGAAATTAACTAACCAGGGTTTTTCCCACTTTCACTCCCGGACAGGACAAATAATCATTGCTGATTCACACTCGAATGGCTTTCCCCTAACAAACCTCCAGTTATTCAAGATCCAATAAAGGAAAAGCTCTGCTAACTTGGTTTTCTTCTAGCACAGCACCTTTTAGGAGAGCAAAACAGCCCACACCTGCTATTTATTTCAAAAACCAATTTCTGAAGGGTCATAGGATCGGCTGTTTTCCACGATCCCGACGATTCGGCCTGATTCTCGCACCTTCCACAGCCGCTGCTCTACAATTGTGGTTTTAATTCTACATTTTAAAAAGTGATCTTCATTTTTCAATTACTGAAACATTTCGGTAAGTTTTGTAAATAAATACAGTTCTTAAGAAACTTGAAGTTACCATACACCTGGGTTTACCTAGAAAATTCCACTCATATGCCAAATCCATGCCCATATATACCTTCCACTTATCTATTCGCATTTTAAAAATAGTTGTATCCAAGTCTCTGTTTATATTAAACAAGCAATCAAATAAAAGCCTTTTGGGAGATGAGGAGAATGTGTTTAGAAGGTGCCGCTCTTGGTCCTTTTCTGAGACCCCTCCCTGAGAAGATTCAACTCTGAGAAAATCTACAAACTGTGGCTCCTCGGGGCGCCCACGTGGACGCCACGGCCATAAGTGCCCACTTGGTTGAGGCAGGTCATTGCCCGCTGGGGACACGGGCTGGACCAGCCTTCCAGCGGCAGCCGAGGTCCGGATCCCACATGGGGACCCCCTGGGTGGTGCCGGCGCAGGGAAAGCGCAGAGGGGTGGGGGGGTAGTACGCGCTGGAGCCGGGTTCTCCGGGAGCAGGAGGGCCACACGGCCCTGTCCCACGAGTGTGTGCGGGAGGCCGAGCCGGCCAGGGAGCCACAAGGCGCCGGGGCTGTGCTGCCACCCGAGTCCAGAAACTCCAGCCCTGCCCAGATCCTCCCTGCCACCGCCCGGGCTCCCGGCCGCTGTCCCCACTAGGCGCGCGGGCGTGCACACCCCGCCCTGATCCCAGAACCTCCCCGAAGGACTCGCTGGTCCCCGCGGAGGAGGCCTCCGCCACCACCCCAAGCCCCCGGCCCCGTGGGGACCGCCGCTCACCCAGCCGGCGGCTCCAGTCACCCGACACCCGACACCCACCGGACACCAGCCGCGCGCCGCCGCCTCCCTCGCCGGCTCGGCCGGCACCTGAGCCCGCCCCGGGCGCCACGGAGGGGCAGGAAGGAGGGGCGCGCAGCGACCGGCCCGAGGCCTCCCGCCAGCCCGCCGGGCCCTGCGCCTCCCGCGCTTTCCCCGGGACACTCCCCACCCCCACACTCCTCTCGTGGCCCTCCCTCATCCCTACCCCCAGCACCTACCTGGGCAGGGTGGCTGAGCGCCCGCCACGTCCACTTGCGCCGCCGGCAGCTGTGGGGCAGCGCGGGAGGGACGGGCGGAGGCGGCGCAGGCGGGCTGGGCGAACTCGGGCCGCGGCTGCGAACGGCGTCCCGCCGCGCCCACATGCCGGGGTGACTGGCTGGGCGCTCGCTCGCGGCCACACCCGGCAGCCTGGACACTCTCCAGGGCCACTCGCCGGCGTGGCTGAGCCGCCCGGGCAGCTCGGGTCGCCTGCCCGGCGCGCGCCTCCCCTCCTCGCTCGGTTAATGGGAGTCAGGTGTGCAGTCTGTGGCGGCTGTCCCGCCGGCTCCGGGGGCCTGAGGGACATAGTCACATCCGCGGGGTGGCCCCGTCCACGCGCCACAGCTCGGGGCTCCTTGCGAGGTGGAGGCCGCGGAGGTAGGCAGGCCCTTCCAGGCTACTCCTCCCGGGCCCTGCGGGCCAAGGCCGCCCACCTCTCCGTCCTCCTCCTGCGTCTCTACAGCTGAACCTTTTCCTTTCTTTTGTTGACATTAAGTAAATTATCAAACTCTGGGGCACTTATCAGCACAGGTGTGGCTTTGCAGGACAAGATAAAGGAGGAGAAAGGCTGCAAAGGTAGAGACGGAATGCAGAGATGGGAAGTTAATGGAAGAAACCTGCAGGAAAGGAATGGTGCGGACCGCAGCAGCAACAGGTTGGGCGGTGTCTGAGGACGCCAGGGAGGAGCCCACAGGCCACAAACAAGGATGGCTTGGAGGAAATCTGCGGAAGCAGAGTGGAAAGTTTGGAGTGCGTTTTCCATCGCAGAGGAACATTCAGAGCGAGTGGAGGGAAACAGCCTGCCTTGGGGAACCTCACATTGCAGGTGTTGGGGAGACATATAATAAACAGAGAGCAACCGTAGTCCTCTGAACGCCTGATTTATTCAGAAGCATGACCTGCTGGGTTCAAAAATAAAACATTCTCATACCTCAGCCTCTCCTAATTGCGGAAGAAATGCAAAGTAACAGCAGTTGGGGCAAAGCTAGATCCTCAGGAAACAAGACCCAGCTGTTTAGGAATCGCTCCAGGGATCCGATCAGGGAAGAATTTCTGGTCTAGGGTTTAGTTCCCACTGTTACCTAAATGAATGGCTGCGTGGTGCTTTAGGCTGCAGTGTGATTTGTCCCTGGTCAGCTGCTTGGCCAGCTCAGAATGAATCGGAGCACTTCATGGGTCGATCAGTTGAAGAACTATTTAATATAAAGGTGGTTCATCAGCCACTCAAAATGCCAAAGGACACTGGTGACTGCCAATGACCTGCCTCCACACTCAGTCTCTCTGCATGTCGTCACAAGTCCTTCTTCATAACGGCTCTCATTATGCTACTAATCTCTCCCTACCTCAGTTTCCTCCTGTAGATAATGAATGCCTATGTTAAGTTGTTGTGAAGGTTAAATGAGATAGTATGTGTAAAGCACTTAGAGCAGTTCCTGGCATGTGGTGAGTGTTCGAACACATTAGCTCACATTATTTCATACCACATGCTGTACTGTAATTTTAGATTCTACCCGCCCCATACCTGGACTGTGAGTTTTGCTTACCGTATTATCTAGACTCCAACTCATTCCCTGTGATCCCAGCCTCCCAGTATTAACACCCTTGTGTAGCTCCCTCCCATGTTGTACCAGGTTGGTCTGTTTAACCCACAGAAGTGATGGTATGCCACTTCTGAGATTAGGTTAAGAAACATTTTAGAGCTTCTGTCTTGGTCTCTCTCTGTATCTATCTCCATGTCTCCACTCCTTCCCCACCCCACCTTCCTTGGATCATTCCAGGGGGGTTGTCATGAGCAACCCTATGGAGAGAAACAGAACTCCTGTGCACAGCCTCGGGAATGAACTTGGAAGCCCCATTCACGCCTTCAGATGACTACAGCATTGGCCTATAGCCTCGTTGCAAATTCATGAGACCTCTCAATTAAGTCACTCTCAAATTTCTGCCCTACAGACATTGAGATAGTACATTTGTGTTGTATTCAGCCACTAAGTTTGGGGTAATTTGTTACACAGCAATAGATAACTAATACACCTCTTCACTGGCCTTGATTCTAAGGCAGCCTTAGCTAGCGTTCATGGATGAGAAAATTACCTAAATAGCTTATTTCAACAAAGATCCTGGACCTCACCCCAGAGCTAAGAAATATAATATCTGCAGGGCCCAGGCATCTGCATTTTGAACAAAGATTCCAGGTGATCAGGTCAGGGATGGGGTTATAGACCAGGCTTTCAGAAACTCTGCTCCAGCCTCTCCGGATCAGATATTTCTGAATGTAGTTGTCAAATTAATCTTTTTCCAGCCTTGGCAACATAGCAAGACCCCATCTACTGTGGGGAGGTACATGGGAGAACTCTGGATAGGGGCTGGCCACTGGTGAATCAGAGACATGGAAGATGGGTGTCCCTGCACGTGTATTCAGTAGTGTTCTGCTGCACATTTGCTGCCAGTGCCCAGAGAAGCTAAATATCTATTTACTATGTACTAAAACCTGTGATGTATTGTTTATTTGCAGTAATGGATACCATGAATCAAATAGCCTACATTTTAATGGACATATTCTCTGACATTCCATTTAGAATGTTGCTTAGTAATCCTGCTGCCCAGGGTTCTTGAGGATATCACATTTGTACAACTATAGAGGTACCAGGCACAGAGACCACTATGTGTACAGCACCCCCCTGGAGTTGTGTGACATGGCAGCCCTATTGCTACCAGAAAGACAGGAGAAACCACTTTTCACTTTTTCTAAGTTAAAGGTCAATTTGTGTTTAAGTTCTATAGAAAGTGAAAATTAGCTTCAGATGTTTTCTTTATAAAAGAAAATATTAACAGGATAAGTACTGATAATATTTTTCTTGTCATATTTCGTTATCAGCAACAGAAACCCCAACCACTTTTTTAACTCTTAGAGAAGTTAAGTTATACTTTTGTTCCACAGTGGATGTGAGGTAGAAGTGAAAGGAGAATAAGAAAACACTTACACTTTACTAAAAACTGATCGAATCTCAAACTAAATCTCAGTCAATTCATCAATCATTTAAAGGTATTGAAGGTCTACTGCGTTTTCAGCCTTCCACCAGCAGTTAGATTTGATTTTCAACTATGTTCAGTCCTTTATGACTCTGCGTGGGCCTTTATTTCTCCATCTTCAACACCAAGATAAAGGATTGGTCTTTACATTCATCTTTCAATCAGTTAGATCGCTCTGATTTTTTTAATGTTTTTCAGTGACTTACTTTTATGGAATTGTAACTCATGGAAAATCCATGCACTGAGTTACTCATAAGACATTTCTGGTTTCTTGTGTTTCTGTAATGTGGTAGTCAGCAGCCTGTGGCCCAGAGGCACTGCTGACCTTTGGCTTGTGGATATAATTGGACTACCCCTGCCCCAGGTGATACGGGATGTCTGTGATGGCCTGTGGTAACCAGGGCTTTTTTTACAGTTCAAGCTATGGGAAGAGAGAAGAAGCAAACTCTTTCTAGAATTTGTCATTCCTTAGCTCTTCCTAGACAGCTTTGAGTGGGTCTATTAGAGCTGATATTAACAAAACCAAAGTCTCATCTTTTCCTTGGACCAGATTCAGAACTGGGTTTCAGTTTCCTAGCTCCTCTCTTAGGTGCGATCTTTGCAAAAAGTGTACAAATTCATTTTAGCTTTATAAGTGAATACAGCAATAGTTCTCAAGTACGTATTAAAATAACCTAGGGAGATCATTTATTTTTTCCATTTGCCTGTTGTCCACTCCCTTTATTTGACTGGGATGAGATGGAGCACAGACACCAGCAATTTTTTCAAAGCATTCAAGATGCTTTGGCAAAGCATCTTGTTTGGCAAAGGTTGAAAACCAGTAAAATATATGGAAACAAAGTTAACTGGTTATGAGAAATTTTGAAGAAGTGGTAATGACAGCCCCTGGGCTTTATTAAAATATGCATGAGGCTAGATGTTCATATCCTTGGTTCTGTTCTTCCAGTAAGTCCCATATCTAGCCTGGGATGGATGTTCCACCAAATCTAATCTACCTATTACTTAATAAGGTAGGAATGAAATGAGATGCACGAGATACAGTGTCTGCTCATTACGGACGCTCAATACATACATTTACTTCTTTCCTTCCTTTCATTGTTTGCTGCTTATGAATCCCTGATGTTCCCTTTGGGCCGTTAGTGGAGGAAAACGCTTCTCTCTGTGGCCCCAAAGATTCCCCAACCCACACCCACTGCGCGACTCAGGTGTCCTCAGTCACTTCCTTGTCTTTCATGGCGCTAGCTTCAGTTCTGCCCCTTAGAACTCCTGTGTCCACCAGACCATTTCCCTCGGCTTTACTCTGTCTGCCTGAAGACTCTTTTCTAACTGGAAGTTGAAATTCATTACGCCCTTGGGTAAAGTAAGACATTTTGCTCTTCCTCTAAGTGTACGTTTGAGTAAGTGCCATTGTTTAATTTAAGTTTGGGATCGAGAGTTGGTTTTTACTGGCATGTTGGTATTTTAAGGATGAGGAAATGTACACAGCATCCAGTACAGTTCCCGGTGGAAGGACATGGCCAATAAACGATAGATCATGCCATACAAATAGAGAGAGATGAAAGAGGGCAGGCTCTCTGGACCCTTTAGAGAAAGGGGTCTGGATCCATGCAGAATTTATATAGCTACACTCACCAACCCTCATTGGGAATGCACACTATGCTCTTATAAGTCTTCATTAAAAGATAATAAATCATATAAGTTTTAGGGTTAGGAGGAATCTATATATGATCTGGATTTATTTTACAGCTGAGAAAAAAAATAGAGAAAAAGGAAGGTTAACCATCACAGAACTAGTTAATGGCATATTCAGAATTAAAACAAAGAGTTCCTGACACATAATAATCTTTACATCATTTATTACCCTACATTAAGTTAACTAGCTCATCTACCCTACTGAAGGAAAAATGAAGACAGCCTCACCTGGTTTCTTTCCTAACATAGGACACCTCTGTCTCTTGACTGAGGGGCAGATGGGAGCTGTGTCCAGGGCTGCGTTAGTTTGAGGCTGGCCGTGGGTGGACAGGACCCCACTCCAGTTCTAAAACTCACAGTTTAAGACCTGCAGGTCACAAGTCAAGCTTTTGCACCCTGAATGGAGAAAACAAAGCCAAAGCTGTGACTCCCTTTGAGTGTAGTAAGCAGGTATTGATGGAACAACCAATCCATCCCAAGGGTTTCCTTAGGTCAAATTCTGACCAAGGCAGGAAGTATAAGGAAAAAGAGAGGGAAGGGAGAATGGGGAGGGACAGAAGAATCAACACCAGAAAAATAAAGAGAATGGGGAGAATTTTAAAAAATAAATATATAATGTAGTTGATTTTTTAAGTGAGCTTTACTTTGCCTTTGGTGCTTTCCTATGAAACCTCAAATCCATATTTCTTTCTTTTGTAGGGGAGTGTTTCGCATAAGAGAGGAAGGAAGAATGTATCTGGCATGCAGAAATTATTCTGAGAGTCTTTAATGTAAGAAGAGAAATTTCTGTCCAATACTGGGCTCAAAAGCAAGAATTTTATTGTTAGTTTTGCTACGTGGTGAATAGCCTTCCTTAATTGTGTGAATAAAAAGTCTAAATGCCCAGGAATAAAAGACTCAAATATTACTATTTTTTTAAAAAAATACTATTTCCTTGTTAGATTCCAAGGAAGTAATAAATGTCACTGAAGTTTAGATAACACGTAAAGGTCAGATAGTTTCCAGCCCTCTGAGTGTGCTGTGAATGACAATGACAATGACACCATGAATCTGTACATGTTAACTTTGCAAAGCACTTTCAGGCTAGTGCTTCCTTCGGTCCTGACAATATTAGTGTTGTCAGTCCGTTTGCATTGCTGTAAAGGCAATACCTGGGGCTGGGTAGTTTATAAAGAAAAGAGGTTTATTTGGCTCACAGTTCTGCAGGCTGTACGAGAAGCCTGGAGCCAGGATCTGCTTCTGGGGAGGGCTTCAGAGAGCTTCCAATCAAGGCGGGAGGTGAAGAGGGAGCTGTGTGTCACGTGGTGAGAGAAGGAGCAATAGAGGGAGGAAGTGGTGCCAGGCTTTTTTAAACAACCAGCTCTCACGTGGACTCATAGAGAACGCACTCACTACCATGGGGAGGGCACCGAGCCATTCATGAGGGATCAATCCCCATGACCCAAACTCCTTCCACCAGGCCCCACTTCCAACACTGGGGATCAAATTTCAACTTGAGATGTGGAGGGACCAAACATCCAAACCATATCAGTGAGGTTGGCCTTTGTGATCTTAATTGACGAATGAGGACACAGGTACAGGGCAATTCAATGATTTGCCTATGTTTACACAGTAACTTGGGCAGCGGTGGGACCAGGGCTGGGACTGAGGACTTCTAACGTCCAGTCCAGGGCTCTTTCTGCCACACCATGCTGTCCCTGTACTTCCTCATTTCCCCGTGAGACTGCATGCATTAAGAAGGCTGGAGCTTTGCTTCAATGTATTTTTATCCCCAGAGCATACCCCAGTGCATGGCATATACTAATAGTAGGTATTTAATACATATTTGTTGAACAAATGAATGAATGTAAATTTGGGCTAGCCCAGAGAGAACCAGTGTCTCTGAATGGTATGGTGAGCTCATTATTAGAAGTTAAGCCTAAGTGGCTTTGTAGCTTAAGAAATTATCAATACATTTTGTGGAATTATTAATACCTTCACCCCAGGAATGACTCGGGTAACTTACGTGTTCTGACATGAGATGCTATTATGTATGCATCTCATCTCAGAATGGCCTCCTGGGGATTATGTTGTTTTCCTGTTACCGAATCATACACTCCTATTTTTATTTTCTCTTGAAGTTTTATTATTTTTTGAATTATCATTCATTATATGTAATGATATAAATCTTTTATCCCTAAGATGTGAGTAATACACATCTGAGTAACTATCATTTTGAAATATAGCATTTCTAAAACTCTGACCCAGAATGATTGTTTATTTATATGATTGGTCTTGCAATTTTAGCAATATACCATCTTGAATGATTATTCAACACTTTCATTGTTCTGGGTTCCCCAATCAGATTGTAAATTACTTTACATCAAGACGTGTATATTTTATTTACATTATATGCCCCTCCTGCCTAATGAAGGACTGACTGCATAAAGATGAATTTCCAAGTATACAAAGGCAAAAAATGTAACATTCCCTGGATGCAGCTCTCAGTGTAGTTTGAAAATGCTTGTGAGTGAATTTTCTTTTTAATTTATCTTGATCCAATTTAAAAGAGGTTGTAGTTGGAATGGAATTCTGTTTTATTAAACTCCTCATAGTCTTTCCTAAGAGCTATATATTTTTATAATGGAACTTTTTGTTGGAAGGGCCAAAAATATAGACAGAATCGAGGATATTCCTTCTAGGATATTTGAGTTGAGAAGCCACACGTGGCTCTTCCTCTTCCTTCTCTTCCTGTTTTTCTTCTCTTCCATCTTTTCCTGCTTTTCCTTATCTTCCTACTCAAACATGCCTAAAACCTACAGATGTGTCGTTTCCCTTGATAAAGCAAAAGGGAAATGAATGGTTGCATGTTCGTCAAACATGTAGTAAATGCCTGTTATTGCTTGGGGGAAATGAAAGAAAACAGTCTCTGATGGCAATGAGCTTAATATCTGAAAGGGAGAAATGTCATGAATAAAAAGAATTATAATGATTTTAATAAAGGGATAGAAGGTCTAGATGCCACAAAGGCCACAGAAACAAAGCTGTGGACATTCAGATGAAGATCGATTACCTCAACCTGGAGGGGTCAGCAGAGTTCTCAAGGAGGACGTGGAATTTCAGATGGACCTTAAAAGAAGGAACCTGACTTAGACAGAAAAAGCAGAGATCAGAAGCAAGGGCATTCCAGGAAAAGATATTCTAAGAACAGAGGCTTGGAGGTAAGAAAGAGCCATATAGAGAGAGTTATGATTCTATTGAGATGAAGGGGAATTATTTATTAGTTAGTTCTTTGCCAAATGTAGAAACTGAGGACAACGAAGGGCAATGCTTGCCCATGCTAACTTAGGGGACATTAAGGACTAACATTGATGTCTCCCAGGTATCACTCTGGTGAACTTTGCACGAATGATCTCCCTCTTCATGTCTTGCAGATATGTGATCTCCAGTTATTTTTGCTTATTTGAAACTATACATTTGAAAACTTTTTGTCTAATGTTCTATGTGGTTTTCTATGTTTTGAATTGTTTTATTTGGCATTTCCTCTATTTTTCAATACTAAAAATGATCTCTCATTAGTTCATCATTTCTAAATAATTTCATTTTTACCGTGTTTAACATTAACTAGTAGAGACACTAAAGAGAAATGGCCCCAAACCAGATCTTGTATCGCTAAACCAGTCACCTTCCCAAAACTGTGTACCCTGCTGTTGATTATTAACTTTCATTTACCTTGCTTTAGCTGGTATTCTGTCTACAAGACTATGGTCTGATATATGAAAATTTGGGTTGTTTTTCAGAAAAGAGGTGATCAGTTTGCGTTGAACAAACTTCAACCTATAAGTGAATTCAAAGTACATTTTTTATTGATTTTATTTTTCATTAAGCCTAAGGGTATAATTTAACAAGCAACAGAATGTCAAATAGGAGCAGGATGTTGTGTGCTTCTTTCTGTTGTGTCTTTTCTATGAGTCAGAATTTCCCAGTATGTAAGCCAGTACGTAGGAATAAGTCAGGCATCTCCGGAAGTCACAGTAACACTGTTGGCTTGTGCTACCTGGTCTACACCAGGAAGTAATTGGGCATTAGAATAGCAGGTCCTTGAGCAAGTCAAATATTCATATACATATATATATGGTTCCGATTAAAAACAAAATCAAAACCAAGACAAAACAAAACCCCTACTTGTTACCTACCTCCTGAGCACGAATGCCAGTTCCATGAGGTACGTGTCCACCAGGTATCAGTTTGCTTTCAGTTTCATCATCATCACCATCGTCATTACCCATATTGTTCTCCTTGTCATCAATAACCCAGTTTTCAATCAGGCACAAACACCTCTGAAGGAAACAGAGAGCAGTAGGGGGGCTACACACAGACAGTGATGCCAGGGCCTTTTCTTGGCTCAACCGAGGCAATATCAAGGTTCAGAAAAGAAAGGTTAGATATTCCACCACATTCTCCTTAGGTCTGATTGCCTTGGAAGAATTGTGATTGATTTTGAATGCCACATTTTAAGATGTCATCAATCAAAACCGAGTGTAGTTTTTTGGTTTTTTTTTTCTTTTTTTTAGAAAAGAATAAAAAAGTGAAGTGAGAGTTAGTTAAAGGAACTGAGGATGTTTAGTCTGAACAAAAGAAAGCTTGGTGGTATGTAAGCACAACTTCAAGTATCTGAAGAAGTTTCGTGTGTCTGGCTTAGTTAGTTTTAGCTCTGGAAATACCCTGGACAAAGTTAGGACATTGGAGACTTGAGACCAGCTGTTGCTCACCAAGGCTTTTTTCTCCCCCTGTGGCAATCGTCACTTTTCAAATGAAGGACGAGGACCTCACTGCCACCTTCACCCTCTCCTGGCTCATTTCCTTATTTTTACTGCATGGGGTTCCATCATCATCTCCTTCCTAAATCTTTTCATCCTCTAGGAACCACCACTGCTTCTAGTCTGCTGCTATTTACTCTTGTACGAAAGCTCCTTCCATGGTGTGTCTGAGGCCACCATTCCCCTCCCCTGCCACTGTCACCTGCTCAGCTCCCAAGCAGTAGACTTTGGCATCTGAAACAAAGTCTTTCTCTCTTTTCTAACTCTTGCCATCATCCTAGGGAATTTCGCCATCTGTGTAGATGGATGATCCATGACAGCACAGCTTGCAGATTGTTGGGGTTCTCTAATCGCAGAGACATTCTTTACCCCCTCAGATCTCCCCATGACCTGGATCTTCTCTCTCTAAAGTCTAATATTTGAACATTGCAACTTCCGGAGACAACCTCCTATTCTCCCAGCTTTCTCATGGACTCACTCAAACTCTACCTGCATTTTTCACTCAAAGGAACTTTTATTTCCTTGGTTCCTCCCATTTTATTGGCTTATCGGCTACCTTCTGGTCTTTCCTCCTTTTCTCCCCAGCACTGATCTCCTCATCATTGCCCTCTTCAAGCCCCTTGTCTCTCATTGCAGCAGGTGACCTCATCCCTCTCTTGAAAATAATTGATGCTTTTAAATGTGGTTGCTGTTTGTATCTTTGTAACACACAACAGAATCCAGTCTACTAGTTGAATGCCGCATTTGTTAAAGGAATCTCCAAGAGGACCAGAAAGCCCTCAGAAGCTACCCTGTCCGGATCATGCCAAGAGAGCTGTTGTGGTGAACACCACCACCAAAACCCAAACTTCTGCTAGCACCAATGCATTGATGATGCTCAGAGCTGGAAGCCAGAGATTCTGTCCCTATTGTATATGAAGAGATAAACACTTGTCCACCTCATTTGCCAAACTATAGAGTCTGCATGTGCCTGCCTCCTCACATTGCTCCCTTCCAAGTCAGCGCCTCATGCAGAAGCACCTGACTGATGGGAGCTGGATCACATGCCTGCACCTTAGCAGCCAGGAAAGCCAGGAGAATGAGTTCTGCTTCCTACCTTGGGGAGGCAGAGTGCATAATGTGGGAGACTCTTCAAATAGAGGAGGGATGTTCAAAAGATGCTAGCAGCTACAAACATGATAAATGTCCCCTGTAATCTCTTTTGGCTTCTCATCCCTCTATCTGAAAATTTATCTACCTCTATATCCATTCAATCTCCTTTCCCCCATCACAGTGCCTTCTACTTTTGAAGGCTGCCCTCTTTATTTCTATACTTAACTCCATCCTTTTCTGCTTCTGTGTCCTCTACCATATCCTCCCTTTTCTATTGTCTGAATCTTTCTCTATTTTAACAATTCTTCTCAATGAATACGCTCAATCTTCTCCCATCTTAAAATTCCTTCCCTAGCCTCCATTCACTCTCACCTGCTTCTCAAGCTAATTTCTTGAAATAATAAATTAAATGAATCATTTCCATTTTTTTATCTACTATTCACCACCAACTTATTGCTATCAGACACTGGCCCATGATTCAATCCTCCAAACCTGTCTTCCACTGAAACTGCTCTTATTATGGCAAGCAAATGACCATGAACTTGTCAAATCCAATGAACATGTATTAATCCCTAACTCATGGTGCCTATCTGCTGCTTCTGACCCTGAAGATGTCTCCTCTTTCTCAAAACTTGCTGTTCCCTTAGCTGCTGTGAGTGCCCCCTCTCCTGGATTTCTTTTAGTTATCAGTCCTTCTCTGCTTCTTCGTGGGCTGTTCATCTTTCCTTTTCCCTTTCAATATTGGGGTTCCTAAGAGCACTACCCTTCTGCCTATGATGCCTCTGATTCTAATAACTCTGTGAACTAAGCTTAGGGGACTTAATCTATTTGAATTTTTCAACCCACATATAAGTTGATGCCTCCTAAATCTATACCTCGAGTCCAGATCTCTTCCCTGAAATTGAGACTTGGATGATAAGATGCCTGATGGACGTGTACCATCTGCACACTCTACCTGCGTGTGGACTCAACACAGTACAAAATTCATTTTCTCTTGCACTCTGATCTCTTTTAGTGGGTGATGCCACCCAGCCCCTCCAGTTATTTTTGGCTTCTTCCTCTCCTTTACTCCCTCTCGTCTCATGTCAGTTCTATTCAGGTTGTGTCGACGCTAATGTCTAAATATTTCTCAAATTCTGCCCAGCCTCTTCAGCTTTACTGTAATTGGCCCAGGGTCTCATCATGTCTTTCCAAATTTCTAAGTGCTATAGCCTCTGAACAGGTCTCCCTTCTTCTCATCTTATTCTCTTCAAACCCATCTTTTACATAGCTACAGAAAGGAGATATTAAAAAATGTTAAGCCAAGTGTGTTATTGCATCTCGAAACCCATCGCTGAGAAACTCAAAGCTCTATCCCCAAGGCAAGCTCCTGTCTCTGTCTCCAGTTTCATCCTTTAAACTGTTTCTCACTTTTGTTCAAAACACTAAATAATTTATCTAGTTTCTTGCACCTCCATGGTATTTTTGCCTTCTCTGTCTTTGTATCTGCCTTCTCTTTTGCCTTGAATGCTCTTCCCTTTTTCTCCTCTGCATTGCCACCCCAACCCCGCAAAACAGAAGCACGAACACTATCCAGCTCTTTCCTACCCTTTAATACTGAGCTAAGCCCCTCCACAAAGCCTTTCCTGACCTCTTTTCTCCTGCCCTGTAGAGTTATATACCCCTTTTGAGAGTCCCCATAATGCCTGTTATGTACTCTTTCAAGTACCACTCAATATTTTATAACATCAAGTTACATAATTCTTTACACTCTATTAGACTGCAAATTTCTTATCGGCAAAATGTGTCTCCTTCCTTGTTGTAAGCCCAGAACCTGGCAGAGTACTTGACATCCAGCGGACACTTGATTAATGTCTGGCAAATGAATGAAACAACAGATTATTTTTATAAACCCTGAAATCAGATTTTGGTGCCAAGATGCTAACCCTCTCATTGTCTCTTATCACCACCCTAATAGCATACCAGGCTCTGTCATCTCATTATCTTATGTATGGCTAAGACTCACAAGGCCACCAAAACACATTTCCAGTAGCACTTTAAAAGCTGTCTACACAGTTGCACCATTAGTATCAGAAGCACAGCAGAGTAAAAACTGCCCTTTGTCTGAAATTAAGAAGTGAGTCTAACACTGACCCGTGGACTTTGTTGGATAATCACAGCACATCCAAGGTTGGAAGGAAAAAATGAGAAGGAAGACTATGCCAAGAGAAAGTCAAATATCCAAAATGTGGCAATCTTTGGGTGAAATCAGAGCTGGTGAGAGTTTAAAAGATCAGCTGTTAAATGACAAGATAGATGAATCACTAGGAGAGAGAATAGAATAAACAGTATGGTGTGATAAATATGTTTCCTTTAGGCACCCAAAAAGGAAAGAAGTTCTTACGGCATGCAAAGACAATGGCACAACTTTTTAAGGTTTTTAGGCTCCTTGAACTGATATGCTCAGTCCTTAAATGGTCTAACACTTAGGTGGGGGTTTATTTTGAAATCCACTTGAAGGAGTCACCAAGCAGAGCTAAAGACCACCAGAATGCCAATATCCCAGCTAGGATTCACTGGGACCCAAGTGCTCCATCCTTCCTCTGTGAAAATGGAACAGTGAAGACCACTGCTGCTAAACAAAATACTGCTGGACCCCTGACATGGCCACATAGCCAGACATTTTCGAAAGTTATTTGTTTATTTATTTCAATGAAGGAAAATGTTGAGCTTTTCACTTTTCTTAACTGTCTATGTTCTTGTGGGTCCCCATGGGTGGAATCCGGGCTTTCAGAGCAAATGTCACCAGGTAGAAAGACTTTTTCTCTTTATTTAATAAACTATCCCCTTCTACAGGCTGCAGGCTGTAGATATCACAGTACTATAAAAATGACAAAAATGTGTTACCATGCAGTAATATAAAGTTTTGTAGGCACGAATGTTAGGTTTGAGTTGCAAGCATGTAACCGGTTTTTGTTAAGATGGTAAGGGTTGGTGGGCTATTTTTATCTTTGAGTAGTGTAGCTCACGATAAACTGGTCACTCTCAATAAATAAAAGCCATGACTACATCCATCAGCCCCATTATGGACGGAGCCCTTTGGTTCTCTTTCTTTAGGGCAGCCTGTGGAACTATGTACACTCTGGTTATTGCTGTTTTGTTAAACTTGTCGGACCCCTGATGGAACTGCTGTCCTTCCCTTCCTGGGTCATGCCAGCTCTTGGCCTGAGGCCATTGTCCTCTTCTGCGCGCACTGCCAGCATGTGCCACCCTTTGCCCAGTGTGGTAGGAGCTGTAATGCTGTACTCTTCCCAGCTAGAGACCTGAGCGGGTCTCAGTGTTGCAATCGGCAGTGTTGAGACTAGCTTCTGTCTTTTCACATCCCGGGGGCGGAGACATGGGGGCTGGCTGTGTTCTTTGGCAGGGAACTAACTTCATTAGAGGACAAAAGAACCTTTTTACAGCTCCACTTTGGGAAGTAGAGAGTTAATCATTAACCAGAACACCAGTGTTTCTGGATTTGAGTCCCTGCAAGCTGAACACTATTCTCTTGTCAGGATGGTCCATAACTGAAAGATACATGACCCCTTGGAACAGAATGCAGAACAACTGAAGAACAGAAAGAGGAGTGGCAGTACCTGGAGGCTTATCTTGGCTCTAATGGGACAAAGAGGGGACCATGGCTCAGTCACCTCTCCCTCCAGCTCCAGTTTCCTTATCTACATGATGAGAGACTCACAAGAAATCTAAAAGTCCAAAATTCTACAGTTCCACAAATCTTGGGAAGTAGACAACTAATTAGCCTGAGAGTCTGAGTTCAATGTGATTAAAAGCATATGCAATAAATTTCTAAATTCCCATAAATAGTCTATACATATTTATAATAAACAATAAATGGAAAAGATTCTTTAAATGTTAATAGTCTGGTTTTTCCAGCCCATGACAAGATGTATCCAGTTGTCAATCTATGTCTTTTTCCCTCCACAACTCAGGCAACTAATGGTTTGAGGTTTGAGCGTGGAGTGATTCAGGACTAGAAATTCTGGTTGGGTCAGAAGGACTCGAGGTGTGTTCATGTAATCACTTCACTTTTTCTTTTTTCATTCTTAAAAATCGATCTGAAATCCAAAGTCAGGCCAGTCCTGTTGGCATTGGTGTGTTACAGTGAAGGCAGTTTGCTGGAGTGTCACTAAGAACAGGGGTCAGGGAGGACATAAATGTCCCTCTGGTGTTTCTCATGATGACACACTTAGATAGATTTCAAAACTGCTTTGTCATCTGCCAAAGGTCATATGAGGTCAGACTCACTTCCCGTCATACAGTGGTGATTAGAGAGAGGCCAGTGATATATAAGGCTTTGGAGATTAGAACCCTCGATGGGATTTCAACACCTGGACAGCCTTTCCAAATCCTTTGTATGTTCCCAGCTTGTCTTCCGGCACTTCCAAAATAAGTGTTACAAATTCATGGGCACTCATACGGAGCTGAACTATTCAAATTATTCTCAGTGACAAGTTTCCAAGATCCAATTCAGCAGTAAAAGCAAAAATATGTGCTGAGTGCTAGTGTGTTCTAAGCCCAGCCCTTGGTATGTGGAAAATGTGAAAAAACAAGATAGACAAGCTTCTGCCCTTAGGTTCCAGTCTGGTAGGAAAGGGAAGCGTTCTTCAGATTGAGCAAAGGTTTAAGTAGGTTTCTACCAGGCTGCTGTAGCAAAAGACCAAGGTTATTTGGGCAAAAAGATCACTCCGACTTTAAATGTCCTGCTCAGCACCTACTCTCCCAAAGTGGTTACCTGGAAGGCCAGCAGGCCACAGAAGGGCCATAGGTCACAGGATTGATTTAAGTACTTAAAACACAAACAAGGTAGCATCTTTCCTCATCTCCCTGGGAGGCCACTCCCCTCTTTCCTCTACCTGGCTCTCATTTTGACCCTGCTACCATATACTTTGAAATTGAGTAAGTGGACTAAATGATCACAGTTTATTCCCTCCCTCCTGAAGGTTATTTGCCTTGAGACTTGCATGGCTATAGATCACATGGCATGGATAGACAACAGAATGTAGACTTATACATTGGCAGAAATAACATGTAAAGTGCATGCAGCACATAGTCACATGAGCCTTGTTGTTCCTCACCCTTTCTCCTCTGTAGCTGGTTTATACAACTTGATGTGTTCCTTAGGAAAAGGGTCAGAGGCCACTGCTCTGTGTAGACTGGTGTATCCTTTAAGAAACAATTCACATGGCCTTCAGTGAAACAATAGCTTACATTGGTTGAGCATTTACTATGTGCCAGACACCAAGTGTCTTACATGTTTTAATTCATTTAGCCATCATACTACACCTTTTGTTTCCTCTGTGTTACAGATGAGGAAACTGAGGCAGAGAAGTCACTTGCCTGAGATTACACAGCTGAAAAGTAGCAGAGCCTTGAATACCAATCCAGGTTGCTAGATTCACAAGTCAGTGTCCTTAGTCATTACACATTCTGACTTCCTGGAGTGAAAAATGGATTGGGAGTCTTCTTTGTCATATTTCACATTCCGCTTGCATTTGTGTCAAATAGCTGCAATACTAAAGTATGCTTGGCGTCCACAGAATCTAATCTATCTGCAATGCCAGCCTCCCAGCCATGAAGCAACAAGCAGATATCCCTGAGTCACTCCTGGTGTGAACATCTGGCTGGAACTTCTTTTCAAGCCAGCATGCCTGTCTGGAAGTGAAGCTGTCCAACTGGCTTTTCAACTGACATCACACCAGGAAATAATTTTTTAAGGTATCCCTACATTTTTCTAACTTCCTTGAATAATACTATTATTTAAGAGGTTACAAAACATGACTTGAAAATTATTCTTTTTTGATTTAAATCCTCAGAGACGTAATAAATGAAGCATATCAATTGTTAGAGTCATTGCATAATGGTTTGCCTCCATTCATTGTGCTTCATAATTTGGATTGTTGAATGGTCAATCAGTTTAATGCTTTTGAGAGGTAAACCATTCTCTGCAAATCATAAATGTGTTTATATAAGCATCTCGTGCTTCTTGCCCTCCATGGGATGTAAATCTATTCTGTCTTAGGTTGTTCTTTGATTGATTGTTTGACATGTGTAAATCTTTCCTTCATGTCTAGGTTTCAAGATCATTAAGGACACAGCAAGACAGATCAGCACATGGTAAGTGCAAAACCTGATAAATATTGTTGCTAAACTGAATAGAAAATATATAAGCACTAAATTATCATTAGGTACTAAAAATGATGAACAAAACTTCAGAATTCATTTTGGAAAAAAAAAATATTCTCCTTTACTCCCCATGGGAGAACAGTCTCCTTTTTTATTTCTCTTTTAAAGTTGAAATCAAATGGCCCATCTTTGTGACTACAATGGAGCACTTGCTTTTAAAAGGCACCCTTAAAAAAAAAATTTAAGAATAACATGAGTTTCTGAAAGACATAAAATCCCATAAACAAACATACTAGCTTTCTCACAGTGGAATTGAAAATAAAATACTCAGGCTTCATATTTTAATTTATTTTGTTATTTTTACAAAGAAGGCAGTTTCTATTCCCATTCATGTTGCACCTTCGCTTCCCGACCTTGGTGGAGCTGGAAGCTCTGACAGTGCCATTTACAGGAGGGCTGTGTCTACACAGTCTAGTGTCTGTCCACGGTCCTACAAAGAGGCGGAGCTGGAAATAAAATCTAAGTCTTTGAGCTGGAAGCATCAGCGATCACCTTCTATTGTTAAAGAATCGAGATTGTGGGTTTTAATTCTTGGGACTTTGGTGGGATGTCTGGCAAAGTTCATGCCAATTATCAACGGTGTCTTATTTTTAAAGACAAGGAAACTAGTGAACACGTGACCTTGAAGGATGACCAGTGATGGACGGCTGTGGGGAGACAAGAGCTATAAAGGCAACACGTGTTTTATAAAACTCCTGGCTCAAAGCAGGTGAGGAAGGGTGTGAGACGGTGTGTCCTACTGCACTGATGGGGGATGCAGGGTGGGTGGTGAGGGGCACATTCCCCCCAGGCAAGCAAGTGGGGAGAAATACAGGTCAGGAGAGAGGCAGAAAAGAGGCACTTGACAAACTAGTGGGAGAGAAAGGAGAGACATGCCCAAGGAGAGCTCTTCGGAGAAGTCATCTCCAGGCCCGTTTTCTTAGCTTTAAAATGAACAGATTGGATCATGTCTTCGTCTGACAATAACTCATAGACATTAACTCCAACTGGCTACCACAAGAGCAAGAATGCACTGGAAGGATGCTGGAGTGTGTAGAATCCAAAGACGAGTAGAAAAGCCAGGCCTCAAAGCAACAGGGACCAGGAAGCTCAGCCACTGGATTTGTGGATTTTCTTTCTAGAATGTTGCTATGCACAAGATTCAGCCCCAAGTCCCTCCCTTCTCTCAAAGCTCTGTGTCGCTCAACTCAAAATTTCCAATTTCTGGCACAGGCACTCTGATTAGCCTGGGTTGGGGCAGCTGTTCACACCTGGATTCATCACTATTACCAGGTAGATTGGATCTTAGAGTACAAAGGTAGCTGTTGGTCCCACCTGGTGTTTTGGGTGCAGATGGAGCCAGAGGGTGGCAATTTCCAGAGAAAAGCAAATAGATAAGAGCCGGGTATCCATACCAATATGTTTTCATAAAGGGTAATAACTGGCTGGGCAGTCATTGCAACAGGTTGGGAAGCCAAGCCCCGGCCAGAAGCCAGGCACACGTGCTTCAAAGAAGAGACAAAAGGCAACAGGATTTTATACTGAGCAGGATGGTCAAAGATACATATTTAATAAGCTATAGGAGGAGTCATGAATATTAATGAAGGGAAATCATATGCCTGTAATTGTGCTTTCTCTCTCTCATCCTGTCATGGCCGGGATCTCAGTTTTAAGGTGTTCCTGGGGCCCCTTGGCCAAGAGGAGTCCATTTCGTCGTTAGCAGAGGGCTGAGGATTTTTTATTTTTAGTTCACAAGGCCAAAGGCCACATGCATCGGTCCCGAGTAAATTTACCAAAGTACTGAGCATTACTACCTCGTGAAGCCTTTGGGGAAACATCCACCTGACCTTACCCTAATGGGGACTCCGAAGCATCGCCACGGGCTTGAGGATGAATATTTTAATGCCTGCAAATGACATCTGCTTCACGCTGTGGCTGAGAGTGCCCAGCACAGGACGAGGGACACGGGAGGCAAGTTGTTCACTCACCTGATAAATATTTAGAAATGCTCACTGCATGTTGGCCTCTGTGTCCAGCCTCTGAAGGTGTAGCAGTAACAAAACAGACAAAATTTCCTGCCCTCGTGGAGCTTAGGTTATACTGAGGGAACAGGATATTAAGCAACATGGGGTAAGTAAACCATGTAATATCTCAGACAGTAGTAAGTGCTGAGAACAAAAATGAAGCAGGGAGTGGGACCTGGCAGGGATTAGCAAATACAGATAGGGTGGCCAGGGAAGGCCTTCTTCCCAGCATGGAATGTGCGTGAAACCCTAAAGAAGTGAGGGAAGATGCCATATAGAGTCCAGTGGTCCCCGACCTTTTTGGCACCCAGGACCAGTTTCATGGAAGAAAATTTTTACACAGCCCGGGGCTTGGGGACTGCAGAACACATATCTGGAGAAGAGCTTTAGGACAGAGGGGATAGCCTAGACAGAGCCCCTTAGGTGGGTCTGGTGTGCCCCGGGAACAAGGAGGTGGCCAGAGTGCTTGGAACAGAGAAAGGGAGAGGGAGAACCGGAGGAGAGGAGGGCAGAGAGCTGCCGGGAGGGGCTGGGTGGCAGATCAGAGGGGCCTTGCAATCTATATATATATTTTAATGACGCTCCTACTCTATAGCCTTACATTGCTCACACTGTCTTCTCACACTATGGTTGAACGCTTTTGTGCTTATGTAAAATGTTCCGTTTGATCTCTCTGAAATGCTCATTCTGAAAGCAGGGTTCATGCCATCTCTATCTTTTTAACTTGCCTTATCTAGCACGGTGTCTCTCATTAAGTTGATACCCAATAGATGCTGACTGATGGATGTAGAAATTCCCATTTGGGCTTCAATTTGCTACCAAAAAAAAAAAAATTCAGCGATATCCCTTCCTAGCATCACATGAACTGCTAGAAAAGAGACCACAGCTTTTTAATTTGACAGCAGAATGAAATCACCTTAGCTTATCTGCATAGTAATAAATACTCAGGCCATACCCTTCAGGAATGATATCTTAGTTCATCATTCAAGCAATGAAAAAACAGAATAATTTCAGCGTCTGGTTAAGCTTTCAAAGAATCATTTGACCAGCCCCTCGGCCATACGCGGCACCTTAACAATGGAGGCTGAACGCGCCAGCCCAGGGCCAAGATTGATGAGCTCAGAAGCTGGCAGGGCAGCTGCAAACCTCAGCGTGCAAAAGACCCAGAGTCAGCTGGGCTCATACATCACCTGTCTCTTTCAAAGAAATGACAGCCTGAGTACTGTGCTGTGCTGAGAGGCTTGATTGAAATTTCTCCGGTAAATCAAAATGAACAAGATGTGTTTGCACTTGAATCGAAATGAGGTTTCCCACTAGCTCAAGTAGAAAGCGGGAATATGTAGCCAAACCAAAACTCAATTTATTTTATAGCGGTGCTATTATGTCTTGCGTGTTCTCTGGTCCACAAGGCAGCCTGCCTCCCTCAGGATGTCTTTTTTATTCTGGTATCTCTCCCAGCCCTACAATTCCCTGTCCCTTCCCTTTCCTTTTTTTTTTTTTCTCTTCATCTAGTAGAATTCTGGACTTCGTTTCTCCATGTCTTGATGAACCTTCTTATCTCCATCTCATATGCCCTTTTCCCTAAAACGTCTACCCTACCGGATGCTTGGCCCCCGTGCAGAAGGCCACCATGTTCAAGGGTTCTAACTACCCGCCCCTGTCCTAGTATGCTTTTTATAACACTGAACACAGAGTAGATTCATATTGTTGTGTTGGGTAGACAGCTAGGGACCTCCAGCCCCTCCTGGGGACAAGGCGGTAGACTGCCATACCGGGGGAGGAGGGGATACTCGATGGATCTACCAGTCAGAACTTACCACGTCAATTGCAAAAGAATGCAGGACTCTCCAGCCCATGGGTCAAGCAGGCACAGGTACGATAGAGTCTAGAGAGTGATCTAGAACACCAGCTTTCAGAGAGGCTCATGGGAGATCCGCACGTGCACCATCATAAGACTCAGGTCATATAACTCCCACCTGTGCAAAGTGGTTCCATGGTGACATCTGAGCCATGAGGAGGGTCCAATCCAGACACTATAAAACAAGACCCAGACCATAACCAAGGCCTTTTTGTCATGACAAGGGGTCAGTTCTTCATCTGTGGTGAATGTATTTTGCTCTCACTCTATAATCTTATCTTTCTCTCCTCAATAAACCTCATTTTTGTGCTTATCTTATTTTCACTGTGTCTGGTCATTCTTTGGCCAAGAGTGCACCAAGAACTGACATTTCAGACGGAGACCCAAAGTTGTTTTCATCTGGCTGTTTCGTTTATGTAGATAATCAGCTTGTTCCAATAGGAATCAGATGGACATAGAAACATGCATAGTTCAGTAAAATATGGAACTGATGTTCCAGTAAGGACACTGTGGTCAGGGGTTGAAATCACTGGTCTTTCTCTCATTTATGCTTCTTCCTTAGGTCCTTCCCACGCAGTGTGCTCTCGTGATACAACAAAGCCTCGATTCCACGAGCCGGGTCTCTTCAAAAACACCTCTCTCCTCCAAATCCATCCCAGCTGGCAGCCTGCACAGGCCTGTAGCTTAACACAGGGAGGCTGTGTGTGGCCCAGCCTGCTCTGCGCAGTGCTTGCTTTGAGATAATATTTGCTATCATGTAATCGGTTTGGTTTCCAAGACTAATACTTTTCTTCTTAGGCATTGTGTCTGCAATTAAGGAAGGAAAAAAGCTAACAGGTGAATAGTGATAACTAGCAGACCCAACTTCTTGCATTTCATTGTGATGTGGTTAGTTGAGTCACAAAGAATGAAGTGCATTTTTCTAACTTAATTATGGTCTACTTTTTACTTTTACTATAACAGAAAAACTGCGGAACGTTTAGAGAGCAGAAAAAGTTACCTAGTACCCCAACTCATAAAGGCAATTTTTAAAAACATTTACTTCTAAGATTTTTATGAGTTGCAACAACAGAGTTTTGCATTGGGCTGTGTCCTTAACATTATTTCCTGTGCAGTAATTGTAATATCTGCATAATATTCCTTTTATGATTTTCCATAACCATTTTCCATTCATTAGCATTTAAATTCCTTCCAATTTTTCATCAGTATAAGTACAGCAGTAAGCATCTATGAGCATATAGTTTTCCTTATATTCTGGATTATTTCTTTAAGATAGATTCCCAGAGGTAGCTTTATGGCCAAAAGGCTTTGATATTTTTATTATTCTTTACACATACTACCAACTTACTTTCCAAATATTTGTGCTGATTTACAAAGCCACCGCTGATTTAGCAAATAGTCTGCTTTATAGAGCCCCTGCTAGCTCTGAAATTGTGTTAAATCTGTAAATTAACTTGGGGAGAAAAAATATGCATTACTGCATTCAGTGGTGCAATTAAGAAATGTATCTATTGCTCCATTTGTTTTTGCTGCAGTTATTATTTTGCTATATACACATAGGAATTCTATGTATTATACATACATATATATAAGATGCAATCCATAAGAGGATGTCTTGGGCACCCTTCCTTTTCTCTTTGCTTTTTCTATGTGCTTCCTGTCTTCTCCCAGCCCAGAACACCCTCCCTGCCTTGTCTCACCCACACCCACAGAGCCTCTTAGCACTTCACAAAGGTAATAATAAAACACAATAACTGAGTGGCAGAGATCACAGTGCATCCAGGCGTGAGTAAAGCTCTGGGCTACAGACCTACTCC
>CAUYSK010076235.1:0-22009 GCA_963575035.1 Avahi laniger
TGTACACTGCTAGGAAAGGAAAAGGAGCCTTTTGTAATGGTCAGAAACTACAGGTTTCACAGCAAGAAGGTAGGTTTAATCTTCGATTTTTGGTACAATTGATACTGTGTACTCCTATTTGATTGTTTTTAATTTCCCTTACGGAGTTCTCCAAGTGTTAAGTAATTCATAAATTGTGTTTATTTTCTCTGTATTCTTTTATTTCAACTTGTATTTGGAGTATGGAGTGGAGGCAGGAAAAGCAAATGCAATTGAGCAAACACTTCAGGCTCAACATTGTACTGGGTGATGGAGAGGAAGATGATGAAGACTGGCTTTTTATCTTAGTTGAGTTCATGGTTTGTTGTTTTAGCCACCGCCTCTCAGATTCTTCACAGAATTCTTCCAATCTGATGCCATTGGAAAAGTAATTAAGAAAAAAAAAGTTCTTTAAAGCTAGGAATCACTAAAAATGATATGTACACATTTTTATGAGCTGGTTGATTGGCATTTTAAGTCTTTTTCTGTGACAACTGTTGACCTAAAAGGAAGAAGCTCAAGATAAATTAATATAAAGAGTTTATTTGGGCCAAGGTTGAGGACTGCAGCCCAGGACACACTTCCAGGTTGCCTTGGAGAGTGCTCCGGAAAACAAAGGAGAGGCTGAAGTTTTTAAGGGAAAAGGGAGAAATCAGAAGAGGAGGCAGTTATAAAAGTTGCTCGTCAGGAATTCTCATTAGTTTACAGAAATAACATTGGTTAGTGATTGGCTGTACATTGTTGAACTGTAGGGCACATGGTATTTAATGGCTACTTGCTGTCTGTTGGTCTAAAGCCCACACAGCCAGTGCCTTCAAGATGTAATTATTTAACTCAAGGCAGTGAGACATGACTGCTGTTATATTTCAATTGCCTCTCCCGGCCTGATAATTTAAAGGGGCTTGACTTCAGATACAAAGTTTTTTTGTCTTTCTCATCGCTGATTGATGTTTTGAATTACCTTTATTCCAGAAACCACATCCAACATTTTCCACAATTTTCACGTTCAGATTCTTTTAAGTGCAGCAAGAACTTAAAGGTACTTGCAAAACAATTTGTGTTCAGACTGTATCTTCTAGACTTTTATATTTTTCCTTTCAATCAAGTGCTTAATTTGAGCACAGTTTTTTACTTCATTTCCTTTTTATTGAATTCTAAGACCCCTAGGATTGGATGATGCATCCTAATTTTTGAGGTGTTAATGTGTAAAATGTGCTTGTTAGCAATGAAGGAATGTGTTAGCTTTCATAGAAACAACTCTTTCCCTTTGCATAATCATTCCTCACTTTACATAATATTGAATTAAATTATGTATTAATAACTATTAGAAGTGGTGCAACAGTTAGAAAAATGTTGGGAACGAACATAGCCGGTGACCACGCATCTCAGGAGGTAAGGAGGTAAAGTGTGGGGAGTGTTGAGTGTGCCCTGAGCTGCAGTCAGGTGTTTTCGAGGGGAGTGGAAAGCCCTGGATGATCTGTATTTAACTTTTGTTTTCTTTCAAATCTATACCTAAATCCCTTGTTGAATTTAATTTCAAACTCTACTTTTTATATATTTAAAGTATTTGCCTGTTTCCCACTAAAGGTATCATGCCTGCTGGCAAATTGGTTATATTTTATACTTTTGGGGTATTGGTCTAATAAGCTGGACTCTGATGCTTATAAAAATGATCACTTTGAGATAATAACTTTATTAGTATTTTAATATTTAAAGACTTAGAAACAAATTTGTTAAAACTTAAGTGAGGGATAAAAATGTCCTATTTCATTCTGAATTACAAGTGTCAGTTTTTTTCTAGAATTCTAATTATTAAAATCTAATGATTATTTAAAACATTTTCTTTTTTAGATATTACCAAATCACTCTTGGTGACTGAGTTGGGCTCTTCCAGAACACCAGAGACTGTCAGAATTATTCTTTCTAATATGAAAAGGCTGTTTTGCATTCCTATTCATGGGTAAGCTGCTTTCAGTTCCCACTTAAAGCTAAAGTTCCTGATTCTTTAGCTTTTTTTTTTCTGAGACATGATCTCACTCTGTTGCCGAGGCTGAAGTGCAGTAGTGTGATTCTAGCTCATTGCAGCCTACAACTCCTGAGCTTGAATAATCTTCCCACCTCAGCCTCCGATTAGTTGGGACTAAAGGCACGCACATGACGCCTCACTAATTTTTTAATTTTTTTGTAGAGATGGGATCTCACTATTTTGCCCTGCTAGTCTTGAACATCTGACTTAAGGGATTCTCGTGCCTTCGCCTACCAAAGTGCTGGGATCGTAGGTGTGAACTACTGTGCTCAGCAGAATTCTTTGACATTTTGAAGCAATGAAGTTTTCTTTAGAAATGCAATTTTTATTAGCAGACATGAGATTAGTACCAAAATTCTAATTTTGTAATGTGACTTAGAAAACTTTTTATTTATTTATTTATTTACAAAAAATTGTAGAAATGAAGTAGTACAAAGACCAGTAGTATACCTTTTATCCAAATTCACCTATTGTGGATATTTTCCTCCATTTGCTTTATCATTTTATTATTCTCCCTCATATACATGTGTGCTGTGTGTATATGTATGTGTGTGTATTAATATACTTTTTTTCCCAAACCATTTTAGACCGAATTACACACATCAAAGCTCCTTAAGAAGAGAGATATAATCTTCCCTAACCATGGTATAATTGACTCCATAAATATACTTTTTATCTAATCTACCATCCATGTTTAGTTTTGTCAATTGGTGTAATAATGACCTTTATAGTCATTCTAGTGAAGGATTCTGCCTGTGGTCAACATTGCATTTAGTTGTCTCTTTAGCCTCCTTTAATCTGGAACATTTCTATAGTCTAATAAATTACTAACTTCCTTTAAGTTTTCAAATTATTTACATAAAAGTCTGCAAGGTAGACTCTTATAATTAATTTCTGGCTTCTCTATATCAGTAGTTATTTCTCCCTGTCACTTCTTTTTTTTTTTGAGACAGAGTCTCGCTTTGTTGCCCGGGCTAGAGTGAGTGCCATGGAGTCAGTCTAGCTCACAGCAACCTCAAACGCCTGGGCTCAAGCAATCCTTCTTTCTGCCTCAGCCTCCCGAGTAGCTGAGACTACAGGCATGCGCCACCATGCCCAGCTAATTTTTTGCTATATTGCTCAGACTGGTCTCGAACTCTTGATCTCCTGCCTCGGCTTTCCAAAGTGCTGGAGTATAGGCGTGAGCCACAGACTGGTGATTCCAAAGTCTTGACTTGTTCTAGCATCCACTCAAAAGTCCAAAGTCCAGAGTCTCATTTGTGAGCCTGTGAAATCAAAACATGCTGTCTACTTCTAGGATACAGTGGTGGTACATGTATAAGACAGACAATCCCCATCTTAACAGGGAGAAATAGACAAAAAGAAAGGACCAATAGATCCCAAGCAAGTTCCAAACTGAGGAGGGCAGATGGTAAATCTTAAAGCTGGAGAATAATTCTCTTGACTGTGTGTGCCGCCTCCTGGACACACTGGGTTGGGGGTAGGGGTTCAAGGCCTCAGCAGCTCTGCCTCTATAACTTTGCTCGGTGCAGTCCATATGATATGAGTTGGAGTCCAGTGCCTGAAACTTTCCCAGGGGTATGTTGCATGCTGCTAGTAACTACACAGTTCTGACTTCCTAATGGTGGTCCCACTCCCACATCTCCACTAGGCATTGCCAACCCTGTGTCAGCTTCAACCCCACATTTTGGCATTGGCTCTGCCCAGGGGACAAGTCTCTGTCTGGGCTCCCAGGTTTTTGAGGACACCTATTGAAATCTGGGTGGAGGTTGCCAAGCCTCCACAGTTCTTGCTTTCTCCAAGCCTGTAGAATTAGCATCACGTGCCAAGATTTATGACCTGTAACTTCCAGAGCTGTGCCATGAGCCTCACCTGGGTTTACTTGACCTTGGCTAGAGTGTCTGTGGAACAGCTAGGGTGCCAGGAGCACAGTCCAGAGTTGTCCTGGGCAGCCACCCATGGAGAGTGCCCCTGGCCTGTCCCCTGAAACCATTCTGCCCTCCCAGACCTTTGGGCCTATGATTCTAGGGGAGGCCTTGAAGATCTCTGAAATGTTTTGGAATCTTTCTTCATTGTCTTGAAAAATAGCACCTGGCTTCCTTCTATCTGTGTTAATCTCTTTAAATGGTTGCCAGGCTACACCCCTGTTGTCCTCTCCTGAACACACATTTTTACTCTTTACTTGGCCAGGTGGAAAGTTTTCCATATTCTTCTCTGCTTCCCTTTTAATTATAAATTCTGTATTTAAATTTCTCCTTTTCTTTCAAATCTCAATGTAAGTAGCCAAAAGTAACTATGCAGCTCCTTCTAAATTTTGCTTAGAAATTTCTTCTGCCAGATACCATTGTTCATCATTGTCAAGTTTGGCCTTCCCAGAAGCCTTCAAGCATAGACACAGTTCAGCCAACTTCTTTGTCAATTTATAACATAGATGGCCTTTATGTTCCAATACTTTGTTCCTCAGTTCCATCTGTGACCTTATCAGAATAGCCATTACCGTCCGTATTTCTATTCAGGATTCTGATCATGGCCATTTAACCAGTCTCTAAGGAGTTCCAAACTTTCCCTAGTTTTGTTATTGAACTCAGACTCAATTGCTCACCAGTCAAAAGCCAGACTTGAGAGACAAAGAGTTGGTGGAAGGAAAAGCAGGTTTATTCAAGAGCTAGCATCCTTAGGAGGTGGCAGAATCATGTCACAAAGGCCATGTCAAGGCTCTCAGGGTGACCCAGTGGTTTATAAAAGAGAAGGGTGCTGGGAAGTGGCTGGCCATGTGCAGGTCAGCATGTCTTGTTTTGATGGTTATCTTGAGTAATGGGCCATCTGTCATCTAGATCAAATTAGAATTGCAGGTCAACTAGGGATCCCCACAATCTTGATTCTGCAGTTACTTGCTCAAGGCTAGTTTCTGGAATTCTTAAGCAAGCACACAATAAAGCATTGTAAAAGAGTAAGTTGTTAGTTAGCTTTAACATAGAGTGACTGTTACTGGAACAGTTTTCTTGTCTTCTAAACCCTCACCAGAATCTAGGCTTTTCCTCGCCTACTCCCCCAAATTCTTCCAGCCTCTGCCCCTTACTCAGTTCCAAAGCCACTTCCACATTTTCAGATATTCATTATCATCAACAGTGTACTCCCATGATAACCTATTAATTCATGAATCCAATCCATTCATGAGGGCAGGGCCCATATGACCCAATCACCTCTTAAAGGCCCCTCCTCAATCCTTCCACATTGGAGATTAAGTTTCAGTATGTGTTTTGGAAGGGACAAACATTCAAACTATAGCAGAGGCCTTTTTTTTTTAATTTTGTTTTTAATCTGTAGTTTTATTACATTGTAATAATTCTACTTTTTGAGACCTACTAATGTTTCCTTTGTACCCTATTCTGTGGTCAATTTTTGTGAAACTTCATATACATTTGAAAAAAAGTATATTCTCTATTTTCAGGGTCTAATGTTCAATATATAGCCAAAAGCTTTACCTTATCAAATTGTTTATTTTTTTTTGTCTACTTGCCCTGTCTCATACTGAAAGTGATACATTAAAGTCTTATATTATTAGTATGTTTCACTGTTATTTCCCCTTGCATCCTGTAGCTTTTATTTGATGTAGTTGGAAGCTATGTTATTTGATGCCTACTCAGAATAATTACAGCTTTCCCCTTTATTGTGTAATTTTAGCATTATAAAATATTCGTTGTCTTTTTTCATACTTTTGTGCTTGAAGTGTATTTTGAAATCAGAATTGCAATTCCTGCTTTCTTATAGTTCTATTTGCCTGGTGAATCTTTGTTCAGCCTTTTAGTTTTGGTTCTTTGAATCACTGCATTTTAAACGTGTCTCTTGTATACAGCATTGAGTGGAGTTTGACTGTACAAATCAAGTTGAAAATCTTTTTCTTTTAATAGACAGGTTAGGCCTGTAGATCTGTTGATATGACTGCTTTATTTGGTCTCAATTCTTTTATATTATCGTATGTTGTAATTACTGTGTGTATTATGTTATAGTCACTGTGTTCATTTGATGTGCCTTCTCTGCTTTTTCTTTTAATTTCGTTTTGTATTTAGGAAAGGTTAAATCTTATTCTA
Source organism: Avahi laniger (assembly GCA_963575035.1). Taxonomy (NCBI): domain Eukaryota; kingdom Metazoa; phylum Chordata; class Mammalia; order Primates; family Indriidae; genus Avahi; species Avahi laniger. The sequence continues at coordinate 6,136 of CAUYSK010076235.1, forward strand.
GCAGGTTTCTTTTGTATTAAAACTCTTTATATTACCTTTTAATACTCTTTTCTTACATAACTATTTACTATCTAAAAAGGTTCCAAAATTTTGGGGCTTTCGCTTATTGCCTGTTAACAGTCAATGATTTTACTCTCTTTTTTCTTCTCCCTCTCTTTTTATCCCATTTTTAAGTTGCATTCTTTCTACTTTGTCAGAACATGTTGTTTTTACATATTCTTCAGCCCATTCTTCATTTGACTTTATAAAATGCTCACAGTCCTTTCGTACAGTGTTCTATTCACCTCTTAATGGGAGGAAGCTCATACTCCAGTGTATTCCTTGGGGAGGGCATATGTGCACAGTATTCTCTGAGTTTGGGAATATTCCAGTCTGTTTTACTGTGGCCTTGAGACATGAAGACAGCTTGGCTGTGTATAATATCCTTAATGAAAGAAAATACACATTTCTTGAAAATGTTGCTTCACTATTGCCTTTTTTTTATATCGTGTTCCAGAAATCTGATGCCAGTCTAATTTTCTTGGCTTTTATATTATTTCATTTATTTCATCTTTTACTTGGAGGCTCTTTTTTTTTTCCTTACTTTTTGGCTAATAGTTTTACAAGGATATACCTAGAATTTCCCATTCTGGGCCAATTTTTTGTTTAAATGTGTAGCTTCATGTCATTTTTATTTCTGAAAAGTTTTCTTGAGATATAATTTTAAATACTAGTACTCTTCTCTTACCATTTTCTTCTTCAGAGATACCAGTAGGAATGTTCCACTTCTGTTATGTCTTCCATTTCAGCCTGTTTCTCTCTGTCCCTTTTTACTTCTTTCTTTTATTGCTTTTCCTCATTCCCCTTTATTAAGTTTTCTTTTGCATCTCATTGTTAGTCCCCTTGTAATTTATTCTTCACTTCTGATATAATTTTGTTTGTTTGTTTTTCCCCAATTGCTTTCCTGAGATCAATCATCTTTTTTTATTTTTTTATTTTTTTGGCCCATTTCTGCTCATAGTTTCTGTATTTCTGATACAACATTTTTATCCATATACACATACATTTGAGAATATTTAATTCGGATTGGATGTTTTCGTTTTCTTTTGCTTCATTGTTGGTTTTTAGGAGAGAATTGATAGCAAAAAACAAAAACGTTTTTATTAGAAATGGTTAATGTTTCCAGTCATTTTGTATGGATATAGTCTACTTTTTTCTATTCATTCTGTGAACAGGGTTCCTGGTTTCAGAGCTCCCTGTTTTATCAGTTCAGCACTTGTGTGCAGTTTCTTTTATGAATATGTTAAGTAGTAGTGGTAGGTGCAGTTATGGCTGGCGTGTCTTGTTTCTCATTCATTTCTGCGGGATCCTTAATTTCTCACTTTTCCTTCACTTTTTATCTCCCAGAGGTACCCCCTCTTTTATCTTACCTGATTCTCCTCGAGAATCACAGCTTCCCTGAGGGAGCCTGGTCAGGTTCTGCATGTTTTCCAGCCTGGACTGTGAATTACCAAGTCCCGATCTGCGTTCAGTATTTTTGTATTTATTGCCTCACGTGCTCTTTCTGAGGGTGGTTCTGTCTATGTTCCCTGCGGGTCCTCTCTGGTCCTCTCTGCTTTTTGTCACAAAGTCTTTTCTGCCTCCTCACCCCCACTTTCTGCATCCACAGGCTTGCAGGACTCTGTTCCAATTCAGTTGTTTGTTTGCCTTTCCTTCTACTGCAGGGAGTTTGAGAGTTTATGTTTTCTGTTTCCTAAAAATGCTGAAGGAAGGGGTCCTGTGTGTTTTATTGGTCCTCCTTGTTGATATTTTTTTTCAGGAGGATCATAGGGAGTTCCAAAATCAGCATGCCACTATTATGCTCCAAACCTCAGAATCCTTCTGTAATGACAGTTTTATAAGTGAAGAAATTAAAAAAAATACTTATCCTTATATTTATCCTGAAGTTTTTAAGAAAGCTAGAGGTTTGAGGTCGTTAACTTTAATATAGTTAATGCTATGTTAAGTAGCATTTCTCTGACCTTTAGTGTAGTTGTTTACATGACAAATTATAATAAAAAGCTGTTGAATAACAATAGGTTTTTATGATTTCATTTTATTGCCAACTGTTCCTTTTTCCTTCTGAACATATCACTGAGTTATAAGACTCCAGAACTGATCAAAGATTATCTAATAAGTTTGCCTCAATTTGTAGATGAGTTAACTGAGGTTCAGAGAGGTGAAGTGGCTGCCTGAGATCACACAACTAGATGGTGATATGACTAGAATCCCAGCTTCCAGATCATTTCTCTTTCTTTAATGTTAGACTTCTCTTTTAGGAGTCAGGACCTTCACAGTACAGTTTGACCCTTGCACAAACTGATTGTGGGGTATAAACCTGCAGTCTACATAGTAATGAGTAAAATAAAAGAGAGAGTTGCTGTCAAGTAGCTGTAGAATCTCCCAGAATGATGTCCTTGTGGGAAGAGCAATAAACTTGCAGGTACAGTGTGCTGTCTTGAAGCAAGGACTTTAGCCATGGGCAATACAACAATTGTGTTATCCATAAAAGAGCTGCAAGTGGTTTAATACTTTAACCTTTCATTTTGCCATTAGCTGAAGTAGAATGTAATTTTTACTTCAGGATTTTTAAAGAAATATATCTAGGAAAATATTACCAAGGAGAAGCACTGACTTATTGATTTCTTTGGTGATCTTTTTCATTTCTCTGATTCTTCAGTTTTTCAACTTTGATCACTTAGTAGGGGTAGAAATTGTAAAGATGCCATGTTTCCCATTGTACTTACTCTGTATCTTGTGGAGAGAGACCTTGATACTGTGTAAATATCAAACTCTCACCCACCAATTTTAGCATTGATTGATGATTTTTTTTCTGAATCAGTTATTATTATAATTGCTATCAATTAACATTTATATTTATCTTAACTTGGTGTATTTGCAAGGAAGAGGTGCTATGGGAAGGCAAACCTGAAGGGATGGTCCAAGGCAGGCCCAGGTGTCTGCAGAGCCCAGGCCTGCTGTTACTGCTTCAGGCACATGTGTGCGGCACACCCAGCTGGGAATGACCAATATCATGATATTTTAAACCTCTTAGAGACTGTCTGCTTTATGTTATGTGTGTATGTGAATAAAATAAAATAAGCTGTAGTACTTGAGTTAGTCAAAGAGGAGTATACCTGCATGCTGTTACAGTCTAATGATAGTATTGTCTTCATTGTTTTCTCCTGAAAAATCATTGTTTAATATTTCTCTTATTAAATTATTGCTTTATATGGGTTAGTTCTGTGATTTATATAGTACACCATGATAATTAGACTTCACTTTTTTTATTTTATAATTAGATACCACCTTTTTTTTTAAACATTTGTCCTCTAGATTGGTTCAAGTCAAGTTATTTCAGTCAACATTCAAACTGAAGTTAATTCTTTGGTACCTAAATAGTAAAAATGATCCTTATTTTAAAGGATTGTTGTTTTGCTATCTTAATTAAAATTTTTTTATTTATGTAAGTTTATGTGGTGCAAGTGCAGTTTTGTCACATGTATAGAGAGGGTCAAGTCGTGGCTCTTAGTGTGTTCATCACCTGAATATCATACTTCGTACCCATTAAGTAAATTCTCATCATCCAACCCACCCCCACCACTCCCTCACCCTTCGGAGTCTCCATTGTCTAACCTTACACTCTCTCTGTCCGTGTGTACACCTTTTTGTAGCACCCACTGATGAGTGAGAACATGTAATATTTGTCTTTTTGTGTCTGGCTTCCATCCACGTTGCTGCAATAGCATGATTTTATTCCTTTTTATAGCCAAATAATATTGCATTGTGTATGTATACCATATTTTCTTTATTCATTCATCCATTGATCGACACTTAGATTGATTCCCCATCTTTGCTATTGTAAATAGCTCTGTGGCAAACATAAGAGTGCAGATATCCTTTTGATCTGTTGATTTCTGTTCCTTTGAGTAGGTACTCAGTAGTGGGATTGCTGGATCAAGTGGTAGTTTGATTTTTTTGTTCTTTGAGAAGTCTCTATACTATTTTCCATGGAGATTTTACTAATTTACCTTCCCAACAACAGCATAGGTGCATTTCCTGTTCTCTGTATCCTCACCAGCGTCTTTATTTATTTATTTATTTTTTGAGACAGGATCACACTTTCTTGCCCAGGCTAGAGTGCAATGATGTTATCATAGCTCACTGCAACCTCAAACTCCTGGGCTCAAGCCATCCTCCTTCCTCAACCTCCCAAGTAGCCAGGACTGCAGGCACACGCAACCAGGCCTGGCTAAATTTGTATTTTTTCTAGAGACAGGGCCTCACCATGTTGTCCAGGCTGTCTTGACCTCCTGGGCCTCAAGAGATTCCTCCTGCCTCAGCCTCCCAAAGTGCTAGGATTACAAGCATGAGCTACCACACCTGACTTGTTTTTGATTTAATGTCTGTTTTATTTGATATAAATATAGCTACTCTTGCTCACTTTTGATTTCCAGTTGCAAGGAATATCTTTTTCCACTCCTTTAATTTCAGTCTTTGTGTGTCTTTATAGGTAAGGTGAGTTCCTTCCAAGTTTCCAAGTAGTGTGTCATTAAATCATGTTTTTTTTTAACCCAGTCAGCAAATTTATATCTTTTAAGTGGAGCATTTAGTTCATTTATGTTCAAGGTTGATATTGATATGTGATGTTTTTGTTTTTGTCATATTATTAATTGTTTTCTAGTTGTTTTATAAATTCTTTGTTTCTTTTTCTTTGCCTTTGTGGTTTGGTAGAATTCTGTAGTGGTGCCATTTGATATTTTCTCTTTCTCCCTTGTGCGTTTGCTTTACTAGTGAGTTTTATACTTTGTGTGTTTTCTTGCTGGTGGATATTGTCCATTCTCTTCCAGTTTAGATTTCTTGGAGCATTTTTGAAGTATTATGGTAACAAATTCTCTCGGCATTTGCTTGTCTGGGAGTAACTTTATTTTTCCTTCATTTATGAAAGATAATTTTGCTGGATATATTATTCTGGCATGGCAGTTTTTCTCTTTGAGCATTTCAAATATCATCCATTCTCTTCTTGCCTGTAAGGTTTCTGCTGAGAAATCTGTTGTTAGTGTGATGGAATTTCCTTTATAAGTGAGAAGACACTTCTGCTGTTTTTAAGATTTGCTATTTACCTTTGACTTTAGGCAGTCTGATTATAATGTGCTGTGGTGAACTACTTTTTGCACTGTATTTGCCAGGGGAATTGCTGAGCCTCCTGTATCTGGATGTCTATTAATAAATCTCTTTCTAGACCTGGAAAACTTTCATGTGTTATTTTGTGAAATGGGTTTTCTAAGCCTTTTAATCTCTTTTCATTCTTGAGGATACCAATAATTTGTAAGTTCGGTCATTCTATATAGTCCCCAGTGTCTTCAAACTTTGCTCTTTTTATTCTTTTTTCTTTATTTTTGTCTGACTGGATTATTTTGAAAGATTTATCTTCAAGTTCTGAAATTCTTTCTTTTTCTTGGTCTAGTGTATTGTTGAAGCTTTCAAATATATTTTGTATTTCTTTCAATTAATTTTTCAGTACCAGAATTTCTGTTGGGAGGTTGTTTTGAATATGTATCATTTTGGTATATCTCTCATTCATATCCTGAATTAATTTTCTGAGATCTTTGTATCAGTTTTTAAATTTCTCTTGCATCTCATTGACTTTGTCTAAAAATCAATATTTTTAATTTTTTTTTTTTTGGTTTTAAGGATTTCTTTTCATTAGGATCTATTGCTGGAGAATTTTTGTCTTCATTTTTGGAAGCCACATTACCTAATTACCTAGCTTTTTCATGCTTCCTATGTCTTTACATTGGTTTCTGTGCATCTGCTGTAAGAGTTTCTTCTTTTTATTTTTGAATTTATTGTCATTGGGGGGGAATTTTTTCTTGAAGGTGTGACTATGATGTTGATTGAGTCAGTCCTTATCGCTTTGCTTTTAGGTGTCTGTAGTAGTGAGGACTCTGTATGATTTCTTTGGCTATAAATAGCCTTAGTGGCATCTGTGGAATCCTCAGTGTGTTAGGGTGTAGCTACTGGTAGAGGCTGTGGTGAAGTTCTGCTGTAGACTGGAATGCCAAATGGGCCCATCTTCAGATTTCAGCAGTAGGGGTGGTGGGCTAAATGTATCTATCCTTGTAACCTGAGGTAGCATATGCTGGCACCTGTGATGGAGGTTCTAAGCAGGCTGAATCTTGGGGCTCTAGGTGTCTTTCTTGGGTGTCAGTTGTAGCAGTGGTGTACTGAGCAGGTGGGCGGGCTCTCAAGCTCCAGGCAGCCAGGGTGGTGTGGACAATGGCAGTAGTAGTGGTGGTGAGATGCTCTTATAGTTCCTGTGCTCTTGTGTTGGCAGTGGTTTCAATGGGTTGTACAAGCTGGCCTCCAGTCCGGAAGGTGGTACTTGCAGATAGGAGCCAGCTGAGGTTGTAGCTGGGTTGTTTATGTCTGACCTCTGACCCCTGGGAGAAGTGCTCACATCTCCCCAGTGGTGGATTGGGTTGTGAAACCCCCAGGACCAAGCAGCCACAGCACCTCTCATCCTGGTCAGGTCCTGATGGTGGGGAGAGTACCTGGTTTCAGTGCCAATGGCGGGAGCCCACACCGTGCTTGCCTCTCAGTTCTGGTTGTGGGAGCCCTTCCCCTGCCCAAGCCCCAGTTCTGCAAGCTGCAGCCTGAGTCTCCCTAATGCTAAGGCTACTACCAGTGTGTACAGGACCATACACAGTTTGTTATGAGATAGGATCGGGAATGTGATCTTACTATAGCTGCTTAGGTCTGAGGAAGGACATGGAATACTCCCTGGAGCAGTTCCTTCTCACAGTCTCCCGGCTGCTCCCTGTGTTAGAATCGGGGGTCAGGTGGGTCAAGGTGCTCTCCCGTGGCCTGGATTATACTATTCCCCATTGGGAAAGTGACTGCAGAAAGACACTCACCCTCTCTCATACTGGGGAGTCACTCCCAGCCAGTTCCAGCCATGCAGGCTGCTTGTTTTCCTCCTTCTTCCCAGAACTCTCATGTTCCCTCTTGGGTAATGTATTCAAAGTGTGATTGTGTACACACTATTTTGGTTCTTCTAAGTTGATGAGGTGTGTTTGAAATGCTTCTAGTAAGCCATCTGGGGCGGGGGGAACAAATTTTAAAAACCTTAATATTCTTTTTAAATGCTATTTGTTAGGATCCGTGGTGTTGGAACAGCAGCTACTAATATGTGCCTTGTGGCAACTGGAGGAGCAGATGCATATTATGAAATGGGAATTCACTGCTGGGATATTGCAGGAGCTGCCATTATTGTTTCTGAAGCTGGTGGAGTGCTAATGGATGTTACAGGTAAAATTATGGGACAGTAAAGCATTTTTCTCTCCACATCTCTTGGACTTTCTTCCACATATGGGGTTTAAAAATATATTTGATGTATATTATATCTCAGCTTTTAAGGCAAAAAGAAGCTATATAATTTTTTGCGAACTCAAAACAAATAATTAGGAGACAGAGGCAAGAGTAAGAGCTAATGGTAATGCAGGACCGATAATGATAAATGGAGAAGGCTTTTCAAATGTAACAAGAATTCCTGAGAGACTGCAAAGAGGTCTAGACAGTCACTGAGAGTCTGAGGCTTGTGCCCAGAGCTCTTTGAATGGTGACCATGCTGATAGTCAATGATGGATGACTTGTACCATCACCTTCTGCCTTAGACCTGAGAAATTAAATACTTGCTGTGAGCTGATGGTAAAATTTTTTTAAGTGAAGGTTGAACCCGAGTTGACAGAATTTACCAGTGGTCTAAGAGAAAGACAGCAAAATATAAGGAAATGGGAAGGACGGCATTGAAAATGCCTTGGAGTCAAATTTTCTGCCTATAGATTCTCAAAAGGTAACGAGGTAATAAGAATGCACAACAGAAGAAATAGAGAAAAGATATTTTCTGACTAATGTAACTTAAGATCCCCCCTCAAACCAACAACTGATAGTTCTTCAAAAAAGATGCTTAGAAAATCTGTTACATACACCAAAACTTAAACATTGTAGTTATGTGACAGAGTAGATTTTTTTCTTAAGAAAATTGAAAGTATTAAAATGTTTTGATTCACCATAGTACATATTGATAATACTTATTTTATATGAATTATTTTTGTACCAGATATAATGATTTTCCTAACTTGATTTGCTTTTAGGTGGACCATTTGATTTGATGTCACGAAGAGTAATTGCTGCAAATAGTAGAGCATTAGCAGAAAGGATAGCCAAAGAAATTCAGGTCGTACCTTTTCAACGAGATGATGAAGATTAATTACAACTGCCTTATATTCAGTCATAGTTGCTTTTGCTCAGATTTGCTGACTCACTGATGGATATCTGTTTCAGATGTATGATATGCTTGATTTAAATTGTCTTTGTCTCGATTAAAAAATTGGAACATGGTCCATATTTTAACAAGACTATGTTTGAAAAAATATATGTAATATTTGTTTCATTGTTTTAAAAATTTTTTATGTAAGAATGTACTTTAGGAAAAAGTACAGAACAGGAAGTATAGTTCATGAGATAAGCGCAACATCAACTGAAATACTCAATTAGCAATTTTGCCTTTCTAAGTGTCTAAGGGCCTCTGAAGTTTTGACTTACTGTATATACACATAAACACTCACAAAATTATCTTTTTTAAAAAAGCTTTCTCTTTAATTTCAAAAACCATATTTAATTAAATTTTTAAGGATATAAAGAGTACTTCCTAGACCAAGGTTTATTTCTTTCCAGAGGACTTTATTTGTTTTATTCATCAGTATCTATATAGTACCTAGTATACTACCTGTCAAACAGTAGGCAATCCAAAAACATTGTAAGAATGAATAATTGGAAGGCAACAATTCCTCATTATAATAGTACATAAAGTAATGAGCTCACTATTTTCTGTATTTTTGCTTCAGGTTTTGAAGTAAAAATTATCTAGTTCTCTTTTTTATATTTCATATTACCATACCATTTCACATTACCATACTGCAAGATAGCATTGCTTACTGTGGGCATTTCTGCAATGAATACATTTTCAAAGCACTTTGTTACCGTATATATTTGGATTTGTTTTAAAGTCCCTCTACAGGATAGGAGAAACTGTTTCCCAAAGCACTCTTTTCAGATATCTGAACTAATTAGATACAGTAGCATTTTATTAAATCCAATATTTGCATTTTTAAGATATTTACACTGATTTGGTTATGCTGGGAAATACACTATGTTGTTAATATTGACTTATTTGGTTTCTCCCCAAACTCCTTATTTAACTTTATTGTTGGATTCTACTGAGCCTTTAAATATTCCTTAATAGTTTTTGGCCTATCAAACTCAAAAAAATTATACTGGTTCATAGACATTTTTAAAGCATTAATTTATTGTTTAGCCCATGGCACGTAGACTGACTACTTAGTTTTATTATAGGTTTCTATCAGGCTTGTATTTGATAAAACAAAAAGGGTTTCTTTAAAGATTTTAAAGTATGGGCTTATTTTATTGTGTGTACATCTAATTAAATATATATGATACTAAGCTTTGAATATTATAATTACTGTATTTGTATTGTTGATCACATGCACTTAAAACATCTGATACTGTTTTATTCCAAGATAAGTTGTTTTTGAAATTAAATTTATTGTAATTAAGAAGACTATCATGAATAAAATTTTAAATAAAAAGTATAATTGGTGTTTACATTATTAAAGGTTATGGTTTAAATTACTTTTAGGGGTTTTGTGTTCAGTTACAAATATTTGAATCATGAAGTTGTAACTGAATATACATTTTTGTTTGCCTGTAGTTTTTCCAACTTTTCTAAAAACTTAAAAATATTTTTTTGTTCCATAGGTAGCTTTTTCATCTTTTTATTCTAAATGCAACTGGATATTTTGTGCCTGAAATTTTTTTAGATACTGAAAAAGGATGATTGACAAGTGAATTACCCAACAATATTTGAAAATCTTTCTTTAATTAACAATACTTCTTAAGCATAACATGTATGTGTTGTATGCAAAATATATTATCTTTCTGTACGTATATATAAACACATCTGTAGAATATATACATTTGAACATCCTTCCCTGCCCCCTTAAACAAAATTGAACTCATTCTATGATATACTTATTCTTAAAGCACTCTTTGGTTTTATTATGAATTACTATTACTAGAAATGGTTTGCAATGTCTGAATCATTGGTTTGCTTGCGATACATATCATCGCAACTCAGTTGCCCTTGATTTCAAGATCTAGTCTAGAGCCTAAGATGCCATGTTTAAAGAAAGAAAAACGATAATCATTTCGAATCATTTCCTTTTGCTTCAGGTCCCTATCTTTACCCTGGCTCATTTAGAAAAAATATGTACTTTTTATTATCTAATTAATACATACACATAGTTTTAAATTTCACATAGTACTAGAGAGCTCAGAATGAAAAACAGCATTTTCCTATTCCATTCTAACCCACCCCTGAGTCCCTCTCCCTAAACTCTTTCAGCAGTTGTTTCTGGTATTTACCTCCATCTTTTTGAAGGATAGCTGTGTTCTACTGCATCATTATATATTGGCTTTACTCATTCTCCATCAACTTGCTATTACGGAGGAAGAACCCATGAGTTACCTTTCCTCCTTTCCATCCTTCTACCATAGTAATATATAAATTTTTTGTTAAAGTAATATCATTGTTTAACTTACGACTTTTGTTCTCTGGTTAGCTAACAATTGGTGCATCATGATTATAGTTTCTTTCCTGTGCAACTTCTTGTTCTTTCTAAAATTAAAAAATGTCCCACAGGATTGTAAAAATGTTTTATTTTCCATTTGTTCACCATACTCAGATATTCCGTTCTATTAGTAATATTTCTTTTCTTTCTGGAGATGGACCTTTTGTGGCCCTTTTTCCTTTTCTTCTGTCTGAATTCGTTCCTGGTCAGGTGCGCTGCATAGTCCTTCAGGGCTTGCCTTTGCTTCTCTTACGTTGCATCTTCTGTGTTCGGGCCTCATTCCTGACTCATTTTGGTGAACCCGTCTTCTGGGTGTTTTCTGTGAAAAAGTACTTCGGAGGTAAAATCTTGTGATTTTTCCATGTCAGAAAATGTGTATTCATTCTTGCTTCATTGATAGTTTGGCTAGGTCTAGAATTCTAGGTTGAAAATAAGTTTTCTTCCAGAATATTTAAAGCATTGCTTCACTTTTAGCTTTAAGCATTGCTGATGAGAAATTGACCTGATGATCAGTCCAGAAAAACTCTTTTCTCTGGAAGATTTTAGGATTTTCTCTTTATTTCTGGAGTTTTCTAACTTCCCCATGATAAGCATTGATTTGTGTCTTTTTCATTCTTTGTGTTAATTATTTTTTTTTCATTCTGGAAATTCCTCAATTCTTTAGTGTTTTGTTTCTTTGATAATCCCCCTCTTCCTTAGTCTGTCTTCTCTTTCTAGAATTTCTATTCAGGTGTTGAACCTAGTACATTACCAGCTTATTTCCTCTGTTTAAAATCTCTTTGCTTTTGCTTCTGAGAGATTTCCATAACTTTATTTTCCAACCCATCTATTAACATTTTTAAAGCCCCCTGTTTTATTTCATTGATTAAATATGCTCTCTTTCTTAGGCTATATTCTTTTATATATTTAAATATTATTCTAACCCCTATATTGTCCTTTTCAAGTTCCTCAGTCTTTCGTTGTTGAATTTTGCTTGTTTATTTTGGTTTGATCTTTTTCATTTTTGAGTATCCTCAACTATCTAAGGATTGTCTAGAAAATGTAATTTGTGGGATGAAGGTAAAACATTGTTTATAGGAAAATCTGTAGCCTTAGATACAAAGCAAGGAAACAAAGTAGAGGGATTTATTGGTAGAAATAAAAGCAATCCATAGTCTATGTGATTATGAACTTAGAAAATCCAAATGAATCTGCAAACCATTTGAATTCGTGTCTTTAGTGATGTCACTGGAGATAAAGAGGGTCCGTGTACAAAAATCACCTGCCTTTGTATAAACCAGCAACACATAAGAGAGCATTTAGTGAACATAACATTTACAGTAATATTTTAAAAAGCCATTAGATAACTAGAAAGTATTCTAATGAAAGATGTATAAGATCTCCACACAGAAAAACTATAAAACATACCTGAAAAAAATTACAAAGATCATCATAGAGTAATATACCATGTTTATTGTTTAGAACAATCAACATCGCTCGGATGGCAATTCTTACCAAATTAATCTATAGGTTTAATATAATCCCAATCAAAATCTCAAGCATGTTTGGGGGAAGAAGGTAAAGTGGGAAGGTTGACAATTTATATGGAAATGTAGAAAGGCAAAAATAGCTAAAACCATCTAAAAACAAAAAAGCAAAGTTAGAAGACTAGACCACCAGATATAAAGACTTGTTATAGAGCTGCAAAATTAAAAGTTATATTAGCACAAGACTAAACAAATAGACCAATAGAACAGTGTCCAGAAATCAACTTAAACACGTGGAACTATCTAGTTTATGATAATGATGTCACTGCAACACAGTGAGGAAAGGATGTTCTTTTTGATAAGTGGTGTGGAATCAACTGGATATCCATGTTGAAGGGGGGAAAAGAATATTGATTCCATCACACTATGTACAATAATCAATTCTAGATGAATCCTAAACCTAAATATGAAGTGTAAAACAAAGCTTCTAGAAGACAGCATATCTTTTTGACCTAAGCAGGAAAATAATTACTAAAGAGGACACAAAAAAGCATTAACCCTAAAGGAAAACTGATAAGTTGGGCAACATTAATAAGTCTATCATCAACACACACCATTAACAGAATCATAGGAGCAACCCACTGTGTTCGCAATACATATAGCTGACAAATTATATGGAGTATATAAATAACTTCTGTATAGCAATAAAAAAGATAAACCAGTTACAAAATAGGCAAATAAGTTAAACATATACTCCACACAATAATATATTCCATCAAAAAGGAAATGTAAAAGTGCTTAGTATCATTAGTCATCCAAGGAATGCAAATTAAAACAATAATTTTATATCACTACATATACCAGAATGCAAAACATAAATCCTCCATATACCAGAAAGAAAAACATAAATCCAGCAGCAGCAAAAACTAAATAAACCCGCAACAATATGAAAGGTTGGTAAGCATGTGAAGTGCCTTGTCTTCTCAGACACTGTTGGCAGAGTGGATATTGGTATAACTAATATTTAACTAAAAATTTAACTCATAATATTTTAGTAAACTCTGGAAGTATCTATTAATACTAAATTAATCATATGCTTGCCCTATGACCCAGCAACTCCACTCCTGGGCACTTACCCACTATAAATGCACACATAAATGCCCCAAAAGGCACGTATAAGTGTGTTCATAGTGGCATTATTTTATAATAGCCCTAAGTGGGAAACCATTCAAAAGTCCACCAACAACAAAATGGATTTTTAAAAGAGTGTGGTCTAGTCATACAATGAATGCTAGAAAGCAATGGAAAAAAAAAATGATATCTCCCCAAACTAACATGGATGATTTCCAGGCTGGCTCGGCCTCTATCACTCCAATAGTTCTATACTTTATGAAGTCACCATTCATGTCCTAAGAATTTACAGAAGCCAAATCTTTTCTGCTTTTAACTTAGCCTCCCTGCAGTACTTCCCCCTTGCTTCTCTGTTTTTAAAATCACATGTTGAAATTTTCCTTTTTTCTTTTTTTTCCTGTTCTCGGTCCCCTTTGCTGACTTCCTCTGGCGGTGATGCTGTTCTGTGGAGTATCGTCCTTGGTGGTTTATCTTCTGACTGTGAAGTCACTCTGGGGAACTCATGCATGCCCCACGACTTCAACCATCACCTCCATCCTACTGACTCTCAAATCTTGACCCAGCCCGTATGTCCCTTCTCACCCCAGATCTCTAGCTCCTTCCTAGATGCCCCCTCCTGACTGCCCTCTATCAACGTTTCAAACCAACTAATAATTTTTGCTCAGAATATTCTGCTACTCTACTGTTTGCCTTCTCTGCTTTTCCAACTTAGTGCTTGTTATGTTGATATTTCTCTTTCCTTAGTCCCTACATCCAATTTATCATAGTCATGTTTTCATGATATGGCCCCACCTAACATTCCCACTGAAACTCCAGCCAAACTGAAACACTAACTCTTCAATCGACTCTTCTGTGCCTTTTCTAATGATTTTCCTTCTGCCCGGAACAGTCTACTGCAATAATAGATTTTTTTATGATTTTGAAGATACTTCTATGTTGCAGTGATTCTCCTTTCCCAGGAGTTGCTCTCAACAAACAGGGCTGTACCTACCGTCACCACATCTATAGATGGGGTTCTGGCCCCTGATTAATTCAACAGAGGACATCTGACCCAAGCAAGACAAATGAAATTTACTAGGGAATTGGGAATTTTGAACCCAAAGACAGATATTGGGAATGATTGCGAATAACTTAACATGTAATAAAGCACTTTGGGTCAGCACTGGATAAGAAGTAATGTGCTTCTCAGGCATGGCCACCCTCAGATTGAGCTGGGTATGAGCACGATCCCACAGGGCTACCTGTTTAAGAGGAATAGAAATATGTCGTATGTAATGTCTTTTAATTTCTAATATGTCCTATGTAATATGTTCATATCCCTTAGGTATTTTGTTGCTTTAAATAGCTCATACAATATTTTTCTTGATCATAAATATTATTATTAATATTATTTAGCATTTGTTGATTATAGTGTACGATGCTTTGTGCTAAGCACTTGATATTCATGATCATATTTAATCCTCACAACAACCACAGGAGAGATTATTATTCTTTTTGTACAGAGATACGTACACGTTACTTAATTTGCCCAATTTCCCTGTCCAAGTTGCGAGGTAGTGTTGAAACTCCTGCAGAGACACAGCTGGGGTCCACAGTGTCAACCACTGCCCAGCGGTGCTCACCCTGGCTGCACGTTAGAACCACCTGGAGAGCTTGTAGAACATGTCACTGCTGTGGTGCCCCCAAGTCAATCTGACTTACCAGGTCTAGACTGTCACCCAACCATCTGTATTGTTAAAAAGTTTCTCAGGTGAGATTATCAGGTAGGCAGAATTGAAACTCATTTTGTTTCCCAGAAGTAATCAATTTTTTAGAAGTAGCCAACTCACCCACCCACCCATTCGCCCACCTCCACAAGCCTTTCAGGGCTTTAGGGCACAATGTGAGATCTTAAAATGGAAATATTGCTGTAAGTTATCCCTTTGCACCTCAGCCCACTTGAGAAAGTATTGTACCAGTCTTTTTTATTTCCACAAATTAACACTAGATGGCAAACTACACAGAGGAATCATCTCATGTTCAGCATTTCCATTTCTGAAACATTTAATTTTTCCTTCAAATCACTTCATTAGCCAATATTTGACATTATATATAGTATTAAAATCACAGGATTTCTTCATAAATTAAATTACTCTGTATTGTGGGTTAACTCTCATTCCCTTAAACAGAGTCACAGGTCCCCTGTGTATATTATGATCTGAATGTTAGTTGTCTTCCAGCTTCAGCTTTTAAAACGTATCCATTAATCACAAACATATATAAAATGAAATATTTGTCTTTTTTAATAATACCCAAGAACACTTCTCCACCAATACATTTCAATGTCCCTGTTAAATAATTGACCCACTTACATAAACATTTGCAAGTACTGTGCTTATCTTTCTTCGGGAGCTTGTATCTCCAGTGGTACAAGGCAGGGGGCGCTTAGACACTACTGTACGTCCACTTTTCCTTTCCCTTAGAAACTGTGTCTGCTTGGATGATGGCGATAGGGAAGTGGGGAATGTGAAAAACAACAGAGGAAAAGTATACAATATACTACTTATT
>CAUYSK010076237.1:0-42884 GCA_963575035.1 Avahi laniger
AGATGTGGAAACAACCCAAGTGTCCATCAATACATGAGTGGATTAATAAAATGTGGTATATGTATACCATGGAATACTATTCAGCTTTAAGAAACAATAGTGATATAGCACCTCTTGTATTCTCCTGGATAGAGCTGGAACCCATTCTACTAAGTGAAGTATCCCAAGAATGGAAAAATAAGCACCACATGTACTCACCAGTAAATTGGTTTCACTGATCAACACCTAAGTGCACATATAGGAATAACATTTATCAGGCATCGGGCAGGTGGGAGTGGAGAGCAGGAGATGGGTATATGCACACATAATGAGTGCGATGCGCACCATCTGGGGGATGCACGCGCTTGAAGCTCTGACTGGAGAGGGCAAGGGCAATGTAACCTAAACATTTGTACCCCCATAATATGCAGAAATAAAAAAAAAGAATATCTAGTAATGAAGAAGCAGTCTCCTCACAGATCTTGGAGGAGAAACAGCACTCAAGAACACTCCCAGCTGGAGACAGGGAATTAAATGAGTTCTCTGACTTAAGAGGCCCCAAGAGAGAAAAGAAGTAAAACACCAGGAGCATCCTCACCACTTCTAGCAGAGAAAAGGCAAGGAGAGTGGATTCAGCAATAACTTTGAAGCCTGGGAATTAGCTTTCAGGAGAATAGTATAGCCACAAAAGAGCTCATCAATTATTCTAATATTGCCCTCAACTGCCTAAAACAGGTGCAAAAACAAACAAATAAAAGCCAAAAAAGCTTGACCAAATTCCCAAAGTAGTTGTGGTATTTACCAAGATTCAAACCACAACATTAGTAATATCATCAAACAGTCATAACGGCTATTTAGTTTACCAAGCATTTTCACATGCATTAATTGTATTAATGTAGTCTTCCTCCTGTTTGATGAGGAAACTGAGCCCCCTCCCCACCAAAAGTAGAACAGCTCATGCGAAGTCATACAGCCATTTAGTGATAGAACTAGAAATAAAACTCAGGTCTTTGGAATCTCAGTTGACTTTAGTTTGAAAACAAATTTTCTAAAAATATTTTACTTGTTGTAAAACTCAGAATTCAGCTTTCTAAAACATTTGGATGGGTCCCATTTTAATTTGATGACTGATTAGCCCCAGTGAAAACACACTCGTTTCTATTATACATACATGGGCCATAAGAAATAGTTGGAAGAATGAATTGGAATACACGGAGAGGAAAGCTAGATGGATACAGACTTCTCAAGCATTTGAGGAAATGTAAATTTGATAAGCGAAGTGAATTCCTAGAGGAGAGACAGAAAGTGAGCACGGTTCTATAGGAGATAAATATTTCCACTTGCTGCGAAGACATTCAGAGAGCACTATCACGACTTTGTCACTCACAAAGGATATTCATCACCAAACTCTGCAACCCGGAGGCTCACAGCTAGCAGCACCAGTACCGGGCAAAAAGCTTATCTTTTCCATTGCCTTAGAGCAATTTCTCCCCACTCCCACCCTATCACTGTCTTCTGACCCTTTTCCCCAATGTACATTTCTCTCAGAAAAGACTTAACCTCAGTCATCTGCAACTTAGCACATATTTAAGGCTTTATGTTATCTTTCCCTCAGGAGTTTGCATTTAAAGCCTTTTCTTTAATGGAATAAAAACAATGAATTAGTGAAAGGAATTTTCAGCATTAGGCAACTACTCTAAGGAAAGTCTCATCCCTCCAAAGAAACACATCCCAGCTAGAGAATCTTCTTGGTGCTCCTAAAACCAAAGCCATCTCCAGTTTTCTTTGGAAGAAGAGATAAAAAGTAACACAACTTTGTAGCATAAGGGAAAAAGAAACATCTATACAGCCTCTCCTTGTCATTAAAAATAATGAACCAGACAATTGTATACAAAAAAAGAAATAGGTTTGGAAATAATACACAACAAAACCTCAGTCAGATTCTGTGATTTGGTCATATCTCCGGTTCCCAACACCCTGCCAAATGCAAACATCGAAAGTAAGCAAATCTCTCCATCACTGTTCCTCTGGCCTCCTTATAAACTGTAACATTGTATCTGCTAACAGGTATAAATATGTATCACTGTACACTCAGTTTAAATAGCTCTAGCTCCTTGGTTGGAAACTTTTTATTTTTCTTTCCATGTTTAACATGAGATTTTAAGGCTCTTCCTGTCAGGGATATATTGAATCTCTACTATGGTCTGATCACCATGGCAGATGACAAATACTATAAGAACTTTGGGTTTAGTTGGGAAGACACACACTTTAATGAAACAAACAATGCAGAAGAATGTACTGGCCTATCTTCTAATTTCAAATAAGTCTTTCACCTACTCCATCGCAGCAACCTACCAACACTCATAGTGACAACCTGGACCCCCTTATCACACACACACACACACACACACACACACACACACATCACCTCTGTTTTTCCGATGTCAAATTCCAACTCCAACCTCCTGTTCTTTCGGTCTACTGGCTTGAGTGTCCCAACTACAGCAATTCTTCATCCCTTCGGAACTGCAATGCACGTTCTCACACCCATTAACCTCTACCTCCCTCCAGTTCCCTCCTTATTCTCTTTGGATTTCATGTTCCATCTTTATAACCACTTCCTTGCAAATCTCCTCAACGCTTGCCCCTCTTTCCTTCTATTGTTGTGCTCTCCTGGTAAACGCTCAACCCTGCTTAGATATACTCAGGCATCTTCCTTCACCGTGTCTGCCCCTAAGTAACTGAAGGTTGCTGAAGAAACTCCACAATCATGCAGAATGGTTTCAATTTAAATTCAGGATCTCAGTCCTCAACTGGGCCCTCCATACTTTACGGAAATCCTGTTTCTATATTATTAATAAAATCGCTCTTATACTCTACAAGAGGAATTTCTCATACCTTCTCCTACCCTCAGACCATGTACTGTCCTTCTGCCTCACTCTCAGCCTTGTCTTATTCTAAGTTGAGAAAACAAAAGCCCTCTGATGAAAGCCCCTTCATTGCTCCGCCACTAAATCCACTGACTTATCCACTCAGAACCCATATTTTCCTAATTCTTCACTGTGAAAGTGGAAGAAGCATCTTTCCTACTTGATCCATCCCCCAAACTTGGGTGCTAGGCCCTTCTCAAAAATATTCTTCCATTTCTTATCCCCTCATTCTCCATCGCTGGTCTCTCTCTTATTATTGGATCATTCCAGCATCATTTTTTAAAGCTCTTATATTGTCTATTCTAAAAATAAACAAACAAAAAACTATTAAGCAAAAAAATTAACAAAAACAAGATTCTCTGGAAAACACATTCTAATCCAATACCACCCTATTTCTCTGCTCCCCTTCACAGTCTAACATCTACAAAAACTGGTTTACACACTTTGTTTTCACTTTCTCCCACTCACTCATCATCCCAATCCAAGGCAAGTTCTGTGCCCAACACTTGCCTACTTAAAGGCCTGCACAGAGGTAAATCCCATGATACTTCTCCGTCCTCACCTTACTCAACACCCAAGCAGCATTTGATACAGGTGATCTAAATGCTTTTCTTTCTTGACTTCAGATAACATTCCCATCCGGTTTACCCTTCTCTTAGCCTGTTCCATTTAGACTTCATTTATTTTCTAGGTTCCTCCTCCTTCTCCACCTGCTCTCTGAATCTTGGTTTGTCCCAAGACTCAGTCCTGGATATTTTTTCTTCCCCAGTGATACTTTCTAGGCGATCTCAATCCATCTGTACCTGAAACTGCTGTACCTGACCCCTAATACCTATTCTCTCTCATTCTACAATAAGAAAACCTCCCATTTGTAGCTGGCCACATGGCTATTTGGAAAAAAAGATTGCCTCTCCCAGACTTCCTTTCAGTTAGGTGTAGACAAATGATTAAATTCTGGCAGTAAGAAGTAAGTAGAAGTGACGTATGAAACTCCTGGGAATTGCCTTTAAATGAAGGTGGGGATGTGGCCTTCTTTTCTTTTCTCCGTCCTGCTGGATAGAAATGCAGATATGTTGATGATATGATTTAGGAGCATGAGCTAGAGTTGGGGTGGCCCTCTGACCCATGAAGTGGAACTACATAATGAGAATGCCAGGTGCCCAGCCAACAGTGTGGAAAGAGCCTGATTTTCTGATGTTGAGAAGCTTCCATATTAGCCCTGGACCATCTATCCAGACTTTCTTACATTAGAAAGAAATAAAAATTATATCTTGTTTAAACTACTGCTCCTTTTGGTTTTCTGTTGTATGCAATCAAACAGAATGTTAACTAATATACAACTTTCATTGCTTCTTTTTTTTTTCCTGAGACAAAGTCTCTCTCAGTCACCCCAGCTAGAGTACAGTGACATCATCACAGTTCATTGCAACTTCAAATTCCTAGGCTGGAGCAATCCTCCTGCCTCAACCTCCCGAGTAGCTGGGACTACAGGTGTGCACCACCATGCCCAGCTAATTTTTCTAATTTTTTGTAGAGAGAGGGTCTTGATCTTGCTCAAGCTGTTCTGGAACTCCTGACCTCAAGCTATCCTCCTGCCTTGGCCTCTCAGAGTGCTAGAATTACAGGAGTGAGCCACCACTCCTGGCTCTCATTGCTTTAAATATCATCTATCTGCAGGCAACTCCCAAGTTCATATCCGTAGTCCAGACCTCTCTTCTGACTCTAAAGATGCATATCAAATTACCTACTTGATATTTCTATTTGGAAAAGAGAGCACAAGAGCTATTGGAAATCTTTGAGTTCTGGAAGCAGAATGTTCCACATCTGAGAATACTGCTCAAACTCATTTACCAGTGGCATGGAAGGCTGCAAGTTTTAAGTGGGTCCAGAGCACAAAAGGGCTCCATAGCAAGTCTGAGCATTGATGTATTCAGCTCTGTAACTTGGACCATCTGATCTGGCAGAACCTATGATTCTAAAGGTATATTTATTTGTGCATGTGCGTTTGGGTGGGGAGCCATGGGAGTTTATGTTAACTCTTGCAGGAGAATAACAACATAAATCCCAAGAGTATTCTGGAGCAAGACCATAGCATCTGAAGTAGACAACTATATACTATTTTAAAAACATATTCTAGTGTGCTACTGGGTTGTGAGACTGTCTGGTCATGACATCAAGTGAACATGTGGCCAAAGTTGCCCATCATGAACTGGGTTCTGTCAGACCAACAAGTCATAAGATAGCATGCATCCAACAGATACATCATAAGACTGAAGCAGTCTCATCTAAGACTGAGCATGAGTAGAGACAGAGGGCACAAATAAGCTGCATGAAACAGGTAACCCTGACCCCCATCCTCCACATTGTCACAAACACTTCCCCCTCAACTCACACCTATGGCCATCTGGGAAGTCTTTTGTGAAGGGCTGGCAGGGGAGAAAAAAGGCAGAACAGATTCAGGTTCACAGATAGAGTAACTTGATATGCAGGTGTGAGCCAAAAACGGACCACCGCCATACTCTGGGGTGACACTGAAAGACAGCAGCTGTGTGTGTTGCACCTGGTCATCTACTTTGTGTGGAAAGAGAAACGGCCTGAAGTAAGAATATATATGGACTCATGGACAGAAGTGACTCGTGGCTTGACTGGTTGACTGGGGGCATGGAAGGAAAATATTTAGAAGATCCAGAATAAGGAGGTTAGGGCAAGAAGCATATGGCTGGATCTATGGGAAGAAACACAAAATGTGAAGATATTTCTATCACATATTAGTGTCCACCAGATAGCATCCATCACAGAGAAGGTATTGAAAAACCAAGTAGACACAATGATGTGGCCAGTTGACATTAGCCAGCCTCTGTCATTGGCTACCCTAGTGCTAGCACAATGGGCTCATGAATGTAGTAGCCATGGTTCAGGGAGAGAGGATATGCAGAGGTCCAACAGCATGAGCTTTCATTCACCAAGGACGATCTTGCTACTGCAACTGGCAATATCTAACTGCTAGCAACAGAGACTAAATCTGAATGCCCAATACTGCATCACTCTTTGAAAAGACCAAACAGTAAATTGAATATGTTGGACCCCTTTCACCCAGAAGGGACAGCAATTCATCTATCGGAGTTTGAGAGTTTACCTTTGTCCTTTATGCCTACAAGGGCTTGGCCAGCACCATTATCCAAGGTATCATCCACAGAGTGTTCAGACTACCAGCATAGGTCCCGCATAACACTGCATTAGATGAAGGGACCCATTTTACAGCAAAGGAGGTGAAGTGCTGTGACACATGACCATGAGATCCACTGGTCATCTAATATTCTGCATCTCTCCAGAAGATGCCATATCGATAGATTGATAGAACTGCCTGTTGAAGGTGCAGCTGAGTTGCCAGCTTGGAAATAACACCCACAGGTGTACACACAGTCTACCCCTAAGTCAATGACCGTTATATTTTGCTTTGTCCCCAGGAGGTAGAATGCACTGGTCTGGGAACCAAAGGGCAAAAGTAGGAGTGTTTCCACTTATTGTCACTCCCAATGACCCACCAGGGGAATCTGTGCTTTTTCTCCCCACAACTTCAGACTTTGTGGGACTAGAGGTCCTGTTCCTCACAGGAGTAACACTTCTACCAGGGGACACACGAGTCCCATTAAACTTTCGGGTATAGCTGCCACTCAGTCACGTTGAGCTCCTTGTTCCAAAAGATAAGCAGACAAGGAAAGACACCACCACATGGGCAGGGGTCATGGATCTTGCTCACCAGCAGGAGGTAGGACTGCTGCTACATAAAATGGACAAGGAAGAATGTGTTCAGCACCCAGGTGGACCACTGGTGGGTCTCTTGGTGTTCTTCTGCCTAATCTGATGATACACGAACAAGTACAGCAGAGTTGGATCTTGGGTATTTCGGGAATGGCCAGGGGTTCAGCTCTCCTCATATAAGGTTAACACATAAGCCAGCAGATGTGCTAGCCCAGGCTGAGGAGAATTTAGAATGAACACAGAGGAAGGATAGTGAGTTTCAGTAGCAGCCTTGAGACCAGCTGCAGTGGAGAGGCATCTCGTCTCACTAACTTTCCACTTAGAGTTTTTCCCAGGGTACAGAGAACAACCAGAATCCTTAAGGATCTCTCCTCAGAAGAAGTGAACAGAAGTACAGCATGTCATGGGCCAGGGGTTTCCTTTCAATCAGGAGCCAGGTTGAATTTTAAGCTTACCTGGACTGTATTTTAACCACTCAAATTGGCTGGAAAGTTATGGGATCTGCCAAACATTCACTAAGAGATGGGAAATTGGGTGAACAAGGTTGAAACCAGTCACTGGGAAAAAAACAAAGCTGTTGCAAGTTTATATCCAAATGAATTGCGAATACTCAACACACTGTTTATTGTTTTTACTTGTTTATCTGCCTCTCCCACCACTTTGTAATACGCAGGAGGGCAGGGATCACTGTCTGCTTTTCTCACATAGTACCTAGTACAGAGTCTGGCATGAAGCAGTTACCAAAACATAGCTGTAGCTGTTGCTGGTATGAATGAGGGATAAATTGTGTGCAGAGACTGTAAAATCTAAAAGCCAAGGACAGTGAGAACTCAAGCAGACAGAGAAAACCTCATAGGATTAAGCAGCGTTCTGAAAATATAGAGATTTCTCTTCTTTCTCCTAGTAGAATATGGCAGGCCATCTTTATTTTCAGCTATAGCTTTTGGTCCTATGTAGCTACACAAATTGTTCAAAAAGATCACTGCTTTACATGATATACATGAGATTTCCTTTTTTTCTTCTTCTTCTTTCCTTCTTCTTCTTTTTTTTTTTTTTTTTTTTTTTTACTAGCCAGGATCTTGTTCTGTCTCCCAGGCTGGAGAGCAGTAGCCTGATCATAGCTCATTGTAACCTTGAAGTCCTGGGCTCAAGCAATCCTCCCATTTCAGCCTCCTGAGTAGCTAGGACTATAAGTACATGCCACTGCACATGGCTAATTTTATTTTTTATTTTTGTAGAGATAGGGTCTCACTCTGTTGCCCAGGCTGGAGAGCAGTGGCATAATCATAGCTTACCGCAACCTTGAACTCCCAGGCTCAAGCCATCCTCCCTCCTTAGCCTCTTAAGTAGCTAGGACTACAGGCACATGCCACCATGCCCAGCTAATTTTTCATTTTTTGTAGAGATGGGGTCTCACTATGTTGCCCAGGCTGGTATGAACTCCTGATCTCAAGCAAGCCTCCAATCTCAGCCTCTCAAAGTGCTGGGATTATAGGTGTGAGCCATCGTGCCCAGCCTACATGAGAATTTTTAAAATATATAACAGTATTGCTCCCAAAAGATTCATCAGTTGAGGAATCACTATGTATTAAACTCCCACTTGGGTGCTTAGTGTTGGGTTAAGTGCCTTTCAGTGATTAAACCCCTTGTGAAGGTCCCAGACAAAGTTAATACTGAATTCATCTCCATAACTCAGAGTATTGCAGTGGGGTTCTAGGATGATTTGCTTGATATTTAGAGAACAAGATTTAATAATGAGACTACAGAAATGCTACCATCATCCCAAACCTTTCCCTTAAGTAAACTGAAAACACTATAACCTCTGCCACTTGGACCCAAGAATATTAAAGTGATGCCAGGTCCAGCAAAGGCAAGACAAAGAGTTAAATGGTCTGAAATGTGGAAGCTCTAAAGTGACTGATTCATATATTTGACTCTGGTCAGTAAAATTTTCTTGAACAAAAACACCTCGAAGATTTGAAATATATAAAAACTGAGAATCTCAACCTATTTTTACTTAGTCCGACTTCTTTAGTTTTAGTTCAAGTACAGTGACTAACATTTCCACCAAACAAATCATCCTATTCTGTAGAAACCCAGGGAAAATTCACCTCTCAAAATTAGCCATAGTCAACTCCCAACTTTCTTGGGCAAAGAAGTCTGTTTGCTAAGCCTGGGTCCAATACACACAGCTTCATGGAGAATATACAAAAGCGTAGCTAAAGTAATAAAATTCAAACTAACAAAAAAGAAAAAAACCCCATTCCAAAAGCTAAATGTCCAGAGGAGACACCATTCCCTGTGACACCTGCCCATAATGATCTCTCTCCCTGTCAAACACAGTACATGCTGGACTACCTTGAGTCACTAGCTCACTCATAAGCTCCTTAGGGCCATGTGCCTCATACAACTCCTTGCATAATAAGATGCTCAGTAAATGTACGCAAGAGACGAAGGGTGGAAATACATAACTGGTAGTCAGTATCAGTTCCTGAGTGTTTGAGCAGCTCCTCTGGAGCTAGAACAGCAAATAAAAACACTTATCCTCTCTGTTTCTACTGGAAGTGAGGGTGGGGCTCCGAGGTGACAAAGAACAAAAAGAGTAAGAGAAAGGAAAACAGATAAGAACACATACCCTAATTTAACTTTTGCTCGTCATCCTAACTCTTACTTTGCCCAAGGGCTAGAAGTGCCCACCTAGAACTTATTTATTAATAGTTACCATGCCTGTGAATAGGAGAAATGAATGCAAGCTAAGCATGAAAGTTTATTGAGATGAGTATCTCCTGAGCCATGACCTTTCCCAACATCCATTTTACACAGTGAAGAGTTTAGGTACAATCACTGACATGTTCACTAAGCAAATAGTTTTTTCCTAAATTAAACTCTTCTAGCACTGATAACTAATATTAGAGTACATGTCGTCTGCATACTCTAAAAGTGTCTTACATACTGAGGATTTTTCTATGAAATGAACACACTGGTTTTATGTGAACACTTATGCGCTTTTCCAAACTTGGTCAAGAGTAGTTCTTTTTTTAAAAGCTTGGCAGACTATTGGAAAAGGCTGTTCTTTTAAAGTACATGCAAAGATTATTTTGGAAAGCTGGAAAGCAAAGGCTTATAAGTTTACCAAACAGTCTGCAGGAAAGGTAATTGGTTTCCTTGAAAAGGAGTAACTGCTTCTCTCCTCCTTACATCTATCCGTAAGAAAAATAGGTACCTGAGACAGGAAACAGATGCTTTCTTTTAAACTAATTTATAAACCATAGTTTGGTACTTTCTGGTATATATAACACTCATTTTGTGTACCTTAAGAATCTTTTAAAATGATTTAAAATAAATAAAATAGTCCCTAATTTAATTGTGCCTTCAAAAAGCTTTCTCATAATAAAAGTAATATGTACTGATCTTGTTTTTATTATTTACTATATTGTGAGCACTTTTTCATATCATTAAATAGTCAAAAAGCCCTATTTTTTACTTTTCAAAAGTACCTTCAAAAATATCTCTTGTAATGTCTGCATGTTATTTCAATGAATGTAGTCTATTTTATTTTACTATGTTTTCTCTAATTTAGACCACATGTCTAGTAACATGATGAACATGACTGCACTTTTATTTTGCCCAAGTTTCTGGTTATTCCTCCAAGACATAGTCATAGAATGGCAATTACAGGGCCAGAAATTATGAATTATCTGAAATGTTGACTGCGGATGGTACTTCTCACCTCCTCCTCCAATCCCATTTAACACTTGAGTTGTCTGGAAGCCTTTTCCTAATGTTCACCTTTGATACAGAACTAAGCTTCCTCTGATAAGACTTTCCATTTGCCTTCAATATTTTTAGCCTTTAAGCCCATCCCCAAGGAGATGTTAAACATCTGGATGAAAATGTTTTTTAGGATTTTCAGTATCAAGATGGCCTTCTTTTACTCTCAAAACTGTCTCCAAAATTAGGAAGAAAAGAAACAGAAACTCCATATAAAGTCAGAAAGCGGATGGAGAAAGGATAAATGACTTAACAGAACAGAGAAAGGTCAGACCTATGAGCCTACGAAAGAGATTCCAGCGAAAGAAAAGCTAATTCATCCTCGAGAATTCTAAGAGAATCAGGAAACCAGACAGAAGACAGAGCCGGAGGCAGCAGGTAAACCCCAAGCTCCCAAGCTCCACCCCGCATAGTCAGCTGATTCCCCTTCCCACAGGAGACCCAAAGGAGTCTCTCTAGAAATTGAAGCAGAAAAGACCAAGTCTAGAGGACAATAGACCTGGGGAGTAGAGGGCTGTTGGTGAGGAAAAGAACTGAAAACTGGGAGACGGAGCGAAAATCTGCATTCTGAATATTAGAACCTCAGCCCCTCCCACTGTGTAGATAATGGCAGCCAGGCTTCTTAGAGACATCAGGCAGATCCTTTCTTGGAGAAACTGAATGACAGATGAGCAAAGACCTACAGAAGCTGACATTTGGGGATCTCCAACAAAAAAGCCATCTAGCCACCCATCCAACTGTCCTATTGTTAAGGCTATCAGACAAGTCCTGCACGTACACATTCATTCACTTAATAAATACTTGTGGAGTGACTGCTATGTTTTAAGCACAAAGGATTTAGCGGTAAACAAAATAGAAATCACTATCTTCAGAGAACTTCCATCCTAATCGGGGATAACAGACAACAAACACAACAATGGACTACTATCATTTAATCCAGCAATCCTATTATTGGGCATCTACCCAAAGGAAAAAAAGACATTCTATAAAAAAGACATCTGCACTAAAATGTTTATAGCAGCACAATTCACAATTGCAAAGATGTGGAAACGACCCAAGTGCCCATCAATACATGAGTGGATTAATAAAATGTGGTATATGTATACCATGGAATACTACTCAGCCACCAAAAACAATAGTGATCTAACACCTCTTGTATTCTCCTGGATAGAGCTGGAGCCCATTCTACTAAGGGAAGTATCCCAAGAATGGAAAAACAAGCACCACATGTACTCACTATCAAATTGGTATTAACTGATCAACACATAAGTGTACATGTAAGAATAACATCTATTGGATGTCAGGCAGGGGGGAGGGGAAGAAGGAGGAGGGAGGGGTGAGGAGGGGACGGGTATATGCACACCCAAAGGGTGCAATGTGCACCATCCGAGGGATGGACACGCTTGAAGCTCAGACTTGGGGGGGGGGGGCAAGGGCAACATACGTAACCTAAACATCTGTACCCCCATGATATCCTGAAATAAAAAAAAAGGGAAAAAAATTTAAGTGGTTTATTACCCAGAGTTTGGCAACATCACAAGAACAAAAAATACAACAAGACATGTAATTAGAGGAGAAAATCCTATCTTATCAGAAATAGAGGAAGGACTATGTGTTATATAATGTTAGAGGCTTTGGGAAGGCTCCTACTCCAACTCGTCTCATCTTCAAAACTAGGGATTCATAGAATTATAGTGTGCTCGACAGAATCAGATTTGCCATTAACCTAATGGAACTTAAGCTTGCACAGGCCCGTTTCAAAGCTCTAAGCAATGTGTTCATATATTTAAATACATATATATCCACACACATACAATTCCAACACACACACACACACACACACATACACAAACACACACACACACACATAGGTCATTTGTAGAAGTAAAATATTTCTAACCACAATTGTTAAGAATTTTGTCTCTTCCCACTCTGACTTTCTTCTTCTATCACATGTCTTCTAGAGTTGGGTACCATTAGAGTAAAAGTTATTTTGGGAATCTGGATATGGAGAAGTTCAATTGTGGATACATGTAGTTTTACTTTAATGGGAAATATTTATACAGTTCGCAGTCACTTTTGCATATGGTTAAGTTTTCTTTTTTTTATTTCTAATCTAAGAATGGCTTCCAGGAATACTCTTGCTACACACTATGCTGACTCGCCTGTTATCCATCACGGCATGAAGGTGCAGAACTAAGGTCATGTCATGAGATGAATGGCACCCAGTCCCAGAAGTATGTGAACAGTAGAAGAGAAGCAAGGCTTGAAATGTGCATAACTAGAAGAAAGTCCGTGGAAAATTCTAATTATCAGACATTGTAATCATCAGACATTGTAAAATTGTGAATGAAGGGTAAGGTTTTCATTGAGGCCAAGTCAAAACAGAAGTTTCTCTCCTAAAAGAAACATATAATTAGGCAATACAGTTATAAACACACCATTTTTTTTCTTTTTTGGTGAGAGTCACACAAAATAGATATCATCAGAATTGTCTTTAAATTTCCTGCTGATTTGACATGAAATACTGACCTTGATGAAGATAATATAAAATTCACACCAAACTACTAACAGTGCATCAGTGACAAACTGGTTAATGAGCATTGTCAATTCAAGGAATTCTTATGATTGGTCACTATATTAAAAAATTCCTTTCAATCTTTCAATTTATATATGAAAGAAATTTTACAGCTTATATGTAAAAAAAACTAGACGTTTTTCCAAAGTTGATAACAATCTTAAACCTTTACATAATGTATAACAAGCTATGAGAAGCTGAACAAAGCTAAAAGAAACTTCTAAATCGTCATTAATTGTTTAATATTTTATTTTTTTTGCAATTTCTGTTCTCATAAATGAATGCCCATGTTCATACCTAACTTTGTACTTGTCATTTTGATTCTTTGTTTAAAGAGAGGGCTCCCA
Organism: Avahi laniger; assembly: GCA_963575035.1. NCBI lineage: Eukaryota > Metazoa > Chordata > Mammalia > Primates > Indriidae > Avahi > Avahi laniger. The sequence continues at coordinate 13,368 of CAUYSK010076237.1, forward strand.
AATTGGATAAGCTTTGGAACCCACAGTAATTAGATCTGCCCTTAGTAGAGCCCGTATGTACTAAAATTGTCATTTAGTGCAGTAATTCTAGTGCAGGGGAGGTAGTAGTGCCCTCCTTCTGTAGAGTGCATTTTAGAAATTGTGGCAGGTTTTTCATTGTTCCCCCAATCATTTGGAGGAACACTGACTTAGTGGGTGATGGGAAGGGACACGCAACACCTGCAGCAGTGGGGAAGGGTCCCGCCCACACAGAACTGTCTCACTTCCACTTAGACTTTCCAACGTCCAGCCTGGCGATCACACAGGTGAAAAAGTTGTTTTTAATTACCTGCAGCTAGACAAAACTCCTTTTTACATATTAGTACATGGTATTTTTTTTTTGCACAGTTTAAATATATACTGATTTTTCTAGGAAAACAACTAAGAAGGGAAGACCATACTTGGTTTTGTTTGGAACTTTACCAAGAATCATTCATCGTTTCAGAAAATCACCTCATTGATGGCAATGCCACTAGTTGTATTTGATGGCCAATAAAAATGATAAATGAGGGCTAGTACTACACAGTCATAGCTGTAGCATTTGCAGCTGTCACATTTATGGTGATTCTACATAACAGCTGCAAGCGTCTGACTATCTTAGTATGTGTTCTGGAGTAGGTGGGCCTGAGCATTTATGTATCAAAATATATATTGTTTTATATAAAAATCCCTTTATTTCTTTTTTATAGTAAGGTACTGTATTGATTTTTAATTATGTGTATAAGTAACTTATATTATGTCTGAATTTCAGGATAGTAAAAGAGGGGTTTCAGATAAAGGTGATGACATTGAGTCTGACATGGTGAAAACCACTGATTAAGCTTAACTGCTTCATTTCACAAATAAAGAAACTGGGGTTCTATCCATTCAATTCTCCCAGGAACAAATTACATCAATACCAATGCCAGGACCAGACGCTAGGACCCCTCTCTGCTTTCAGAGGCCATACCACTGGACCAAACAATTTTCTAGCGTTCTCAGGTACAACAAAGAAACTTACCCTATTAAAATAGACATACCACAGAGAAGGGAAGTAAAACGAGTTACGGTGCAACATTAACACCTAAGTTGGAATGGTTTTATCTTATTCTGTTCAAGTGGCCCAGATGTCCAGGGAAGCTTCCTGCCTGGATCAGACACTGGGAAGAGTGTCAAAGTAGGGAAGGTCGAATAAGAAAGGATGAGGAGAGAAGCAGTAGCAACAGCAAAAAGCCAAGGACAAACTCCCTCAGCATCGCTCTTTTGCTAGATGTTACCCTTGAGAATAACCCTATGAGAGGACACTTCGTTTGCCACCTGACCTGGCAGTGGCTCTGCCATGACCAACACATTCCACCTATGCAGAGTTGCAGTGCACGTCTGACCCAGGATGCAGGGGAGGAAGGTAACACCCCTAGTTATAGGAACTGTCCTAGATTTGTTTCCAGTGCCATGACCTTTGAGAGGAATCTCACAGAAATGCACTTAATTCTAACTACCTTAATTCAGGCTCAAAACATTAATTTTCTGTACATACAGGATCTTGCCTGGATTGAAGTGCAAAAAACAGCTAATTTTCCCAAGGAGGACAGTTATCCACACTGAGGAAAGAAAGTAGAATCTTTCAAATAATCCAAGGATTAACAATGAGAATGAAGAAGCCAGATCTGCCATTCAAACATGAGGAGCTTAATTCTGATACATTTTCATGAATCAGGAAATGAACCATAAGGTTATCTTTCGTAGATAATATAAAACCTGCATGACTCTGGTATCCTGCAGTATCCTAAAAAACATGTCTAAAACCAAACTTATTTCCCCTCACCACTACCACCCCAAACCAGCTCTTTCTTCTGACTTCCCTATTTCCGTTCAGCATGCTCCCATTCTCACAAACTCAGAACCAGCGTTTAGACTATTCCTCGTCCTTCATTCTGTATGATCAGTCACTAAATTTCCTCTAATAGTTTTAATGGCCTCTGTTTATACTCTTTCTGCTACCTAGCTTAAGCCTCACCCTTTATTACCTGGATTACCATAGGAACCACCTAATTCATTCTCTCTCTCTTAATCTCTCTCTTTCAATCTCTCTCAATTTGCCAGGTAATGTCCCCAAAGTGCAGCACCAATTATATCATTCCATCCATGCATTATGTGATACTCATGCCGTCGTGTGCCAGGCAACGGGAATACAGTGGTCAACATGTCAGAGTCCCTCCTCAAGGAGCTTACTATCTGGAGATGGATACAGGCAATTCAGCAAGCAATTAAAGTTCACAGTGATAGGTGGTATGACAGGGGAACCATCAGAGGTAGGACACAGGACCAGGGTCCGACTCAGTTGGTGGGTGGCAAGGAAGATTTCTGCTAGACGTGATAGGTGAAACCTATCAGAATAATAGGCCGGGCACAGTGGCTCATGCCTATAATTCTAGCACTTTGGGAGGCCGAGGCGGGAGGATCACTTGAGGCCAGGCGTTTGAGACCAGCCTGACCAAGAGGGAGACCCCATCTCTACAAAAATTAGAAAAATTAGCTGGGCGTGGTGGCATGCTCGTGTAGTCCCAGCTACTTGGGAGGCTGAGGCAGGAGGATTGCTTGAGCCCAAGAGTTTGAGGCTACAGTGAGCTATGATAATGCCACCACACTCTAGCTCAGGTGATGGTATGAAATTCTGTTTCAAAAAAAAAAGAGTTCAATGTTTAGTATATGCAATGTGTTACAGAATTGTGATGTGATTCACTCAGACCCCCAGACGTCATCTAACCAAATCCCTTACCTGATATGCTAAAAAATTACCCCTCAGTTCCAAGTTTACCTTCAGCACATTAAGCAGTAATAAGTATGTACATGTTTACTTAAGCCATAATCAAAATGTTGTGTGGGAAGATTTTGTTTATTTATTACTAAAGTTTCTTAGGTCATGCACAGCATACGCTGTACATAGTAAGCGTTCAAATGGTTTGCTAAATGAATGAACATATGCACGATGACAATGTTTAAAAAAAAGAATACATTAGAGTTCATCATAAATACAGGGATATGAGGGTAGGTGAAGACCCAGAGGCAGAACAGGGAGTGCTCAGTGAGCTGCAAGGAGCTCATGGTTTCAGGTGGCGCGTACCTGTGAGTGGGGATATGCAAGGTATGAGGCTAGACGGAGGAGTGGAGGGCAGATCAAGGACATTACAGACTCTGCTAAAAACCTTCAAAGGTGCACCAAATTAAATGCAGTTTCCTCGTTCTGGTGCTCAAGGCACTATACGATGTGACCTACCTCCTAGTCTTCTCTTATTTGCTAGTCTTACATGGACACTGGCTGTTCAATGGTGTTGCTCATATTTTTTCCCTCTTCCTCACTTTTGGGCCACTCCACACTTGACTTTGGTTCTTAACATACCAACATACACACATACCAAAGGTGGGCTTCACCTTGAGGAAATTCAACATGTGAAATCCAGGAGTGGTAATAAATTATACAATAGTTTAAGGAAAGAGACAGAATAAACTATATATTCTTCAACATACAAAAAGTAAATCACGACAAGTTTAAATATTAATAGTAGGTCCATTAGTATACTATAGTGTTCGTTTATATACTATGAACTGCTTTACAAAGTCCCTAAGCTTGGGGGGGAAAAAACTGTAAAGCTTAAAATGTAAGGAACCACTGCCAATCAAAGGCAAATCAGAAATAAAGATAGTGATCTTTCTTCTCTGAATGCCAATCAAGAAGAAAGTCACGTTCTATTTACTAACATTCATTTCACATACCACTTTTTAGAAATGAATTTCTTATAAAAGTAAGATGCATTTAAGTTGTTCACTAATAATACCGTCACTCAACCAACATTTACGGAGGGTGTCCATGTGCCAGGCAGTCCCGTGCACAGTGGGGACAGAGCCTTGAACAAGGTGGGCGTTCAGAGCTTTCTCTTTGATGGGGAAATCGTCCCACGGCAGAGACTACAAAAGGCTCTAACCCTGGCCTCAGCAGCCTATGAGGGTGGAGGAGAGCCATTCCAGATTAGATGGAATGAGTTAATGAAGTTATACCTGGGGTGGGGGAGTATCAGCAGTCCAGGTTCTAGTCCTGATTCTGCCAATAAGTTACTATCTGGTTTTCAGGCATGAAATATATACATTTTGGGCCTTGATTTCTCCATTGGTAATGTCAGGTAGTGGATCAGGTGATTCTATAGTCCCTTTAATCCAATATCAGAGGCTCGGTTTTGAACAGGTGGTAGATCAGTGCATTATGCAAGTGACAGAATGCTCACTGGAGTGTGGAAGGGGATAGTATTATTTTTGATGTGATTCTGTACTGACACATTACGGACCACGACCATGATGGTTGCCTTCGAGAATCAGTGTGGCCTACAGCCATGACCTGATGCAGCTTCCCAGTAACATTTTGATGGTTTGGGGGAAAGTAACATGACAGACAGTGTAGAGATGAAGAAACTGAAGCGCTGCAAAGTTAACTACCCAAGATAATACCACAGATCCACTGTAAAGTGCACAAATAATTTGCGTGAGATTGTTTACTATATTATTCTTTAATTAGTCTCTACGTGATCTTCACACAGGGATTCCTAAGAGCATACATGTACTGAGGACTGTGCTCACCACTTACCACTATCTGGGATTAGATCATCTGCTTGTCTGCTCTGTCTATTGTCTGCCTCCCCCTCTGGAGTATAAGATCCACATGGGCAGGAATTGTGTCTCGTCTTGCTGTATCTGCAGTGCCCTGAACTGTGCTGATGTGAAATAAGTACTTAATAGACATTGCTGATTTGATGGATGGACGCTAAGGGCTCTGAGAGACACAAACAGCGTGAGATATTTTCTCAACTTTGAAGAAAAATTTTACGGGACATTTGAAGCTGTTGAACAATACAGAATAATATATAAGCAAGAATCAAATTATTTAATATAAATTCATGTGCAAAGTTGAGAAAATAGAGTAAAATGATCAGTAAATGCTACAGTGATTGAAGAAGCTTCCAGAAGAAGTAGAACTTGAATCAGACTCTGAAATATGGAAGTCTGGGGTTTGGAATGAGGGAGATGGGAAACAATGAGCAAAGGTGAATGAAAATGGCAAACAGGACCAGGTAGATTTAAGGGAGCTACTTGTGGGAAACAAAATGGGAAGTAAAGGTGGAAGGGCAGGTGAGTCACAGATTTTGGAAGATCCTCCAGGAAAAGTGTCCTGGATCAGACTTGATGTGATAGAAATAGGAATCCTAGAAATAGGAAGATTACAATCTTGCCTCGCAGATTAGATTGCAGCAACCCTCCTTTCCTCGGGTCCTCGACAATGACCAAGGCTACTCAGACGTAACTACTTAATTAGTACTTGTGGGTTAATAGAATTGGAATCAAAGGCCTGGCTCTTCCATCAACCCTGTATTACTTACACAGACCCCCCCTGGACAGGGGCAATGGCACAATTTTATTTCCCATCCATCTTTTGTGCCCTTTTTCATATCTGCTGCTGTTTGCAGTTCAGAAAAAAGAATGTATTACCAACGAAGTCATTGCCTCATTAGGAAGCAGAGTCTGATCTGAAACCAATTTTTCAGAACAATGACTTGTTAAGTGCTGAAAAATGCAGTGTTTAGTCATGGAGAAAATAAAGACAGATTCACCATGCAATTTGTTTTATATATATATATATATACACTAAAAGATGAGAAATTTAACAAGTGGAGGGAACCAGCCCATTATCAAGTCTTTCCTCCTTCAAAACGGGAAACAACATGCTCTTTATGCACAAACACAAAAGGCTTCCCTCTCCCCACTCCCCATATTCCCTTACTTAAAATTCAGAATGAATGTCGGCCTTGCAAGAAGGTGAGAAAGCTCAGAAAATAGGGTGTGTAAAGCTCAAAACAAACTCCTCTGTGAAGGACAAACTGGGTGAGCATTTTCAGGGGAGGGTGTGTGGTGAGTCCCCAGGGTCATCAGGGATGGCTGATTTCTTCAAGGAGGGCAATGAGGTCTGGGTGCTGTGAGGGGAGTTATGGAATTTGGAGAATAGGAAATTACCTGCAAACATCAAAGTGACAAGGACTAAAGGCAATGTCATTTTTACTTAAGAAGTACCTCAGAATAATTCAGTGGGGATAACTTCCATTCTATCATTTATGTGGTCTCTGAAGGATAAACAGGTAGGAAATGGAAGCTATTTGACTCCCTCCATTGAGAAGACCACTGAAGGAAGAAGGGAGTCTAATGCTAATGCTACAATATCGTTTTGGCATGAAATAAAAAATACTCCAAGATATATCTTTCCATAGCCTAGAATACATTGTTCACTTCCTCTGTAAATGAGTTGCTTCCTCTGCTCCTCGTCACAGACTTTAACCATAACTCCAATAAGTTAGTCAGCAAGTTTGTACTGTATATCACAAGGGAGACCAGCTCAGAGAACAGAAGTAGCTCTCCTCAAATTTATATTCACTTTTGGAGGAAACATCTTAAACATAGGTTCCGTAGACAGTATACTATATCAAATTCTTATTCAAAAATATAGTATGGGCCGGGCGCGGTGGCTCACACCTGTAATCCTAGCTCTCTGGGAGGCCGAGACGGGCGGATTGTTTGAGCTCAGGAGTTCGAAACCAACCTGAGCAAGAGTGAGATCCCATCTCTACTAAAATTAGAAAGAAATTAATTGGACAACTAAAAATATATAGAAAAAAGTAGCCAGGCATGGTGGCGCATGCCTGTAGTCCCAGCTACTGGGAGGCTGAGGCAGAAGGATCGCTTGAGCTCAGGAGTTTGAGGTTGCTGTGAGCTAGGATGATGCCACGGCACTCTAGCCCAGGCAAGTGAGTGTGACTATGTCTCAAAAAAAAAAAAAAAATGTAGTATGAAACAAAGCAAGCAGAAAACATCCCTGCCGCAGGGCAGGCTTTCCAGAGTCTCAAGCAGTTGCTACTCCCTTGTATCAAGTAGCCACATCTTGGTCTTGTTGAAGAAGATTGTGGGAAGAGAGGTTTGGAGGGGCGTGGCCCTAACCATGTAATGCACACCCATCCGTCCCTCCTCTTCCCTTCAGCTCCCACAGTGTACGAGTGTAGATCTACTTTTAATTTAGAGCTACACAGTTTAGCCCTTAATTATTAGCTGTATTATAATTGTACTTTTAATGTATGCATGTTAATCTCATCTCCCATCTACTGCAACTGTATGCTCTTTGGACTGAGTGATTATCTCCATTTTTGTGTCTTCCAAAATGTCTATAAAAATATTGAAGACCTGCTTTGGCAAACAGGTTGGCAATTCCTCAGTTACGCATAGATCACATGACCCAGCAATCCACTCTTATACTCAAGAGAACTGGAAACATACATAAAAATACACAAAAACTTGTACACAAATATTCAGAGAAGCACTGTTCATAATAACCAAAAAGTGGAAACAACTCAAACATCCATCAACTGATGAATGGATAAACCAGTGTGATACAGTCACACGATGGAATATTATTCAATCATAAAAAGGAATAAAGTACTGATATATGCTACAACATGGATGAATCTTGAAATCATTATGCTCAGTGAAAGAAACCAAACATAAAAGATCATATTGTATGGGTTATTTACATAAAATATCCATAACAGGCAACTCTATGGAAACTGAAAGTGTTAATAGATTACTGGTTGCCAGGGATGGAGGCGGGGGAGTGGGGAGTCACATCCAACAGATATGGGGTATGAAAGTGTTCTTAACTTAGACAGTGGTGATGCTTCTACAACTCTGTGAATGGACTAAAAACCACTCAGTTGTACACTGTAAATAGGTGAGTTTTATGGTTTGTGAATTATACCTCAATTTTTTAAAATGTTGGGCGTATAGAAGAGTAATTGTTTGAAAGTGAAGTTTCCAGAGATCATTTATGGGAAAAATCCCAGAAACTATGCCTAGTGTCTTTGGCACAACCATTCCTTCCTGTTACCAGGTTATGAGCTGGAGGCCTTCTCTATTCCTGGGCTCTTCCCTGGAGAGGCTCTGTAGCTCAGGCCCCCTGCTGCAGGGAGAATAAGTGATCAGTGGCCCCAGCTGCTGCTCTTCTGGATTTGCCACCATATTTGTCCCAGACTTCTGCTGGCTGCTCCCAACCAAGGGCTGAGCACAGCAGGAATATGATGTAGGCTTTTTCCAGCAAGACAAAGTCCTCCACCAGCCAACTTTGGCTTAGGACTCCCCATCCATCTGGCATCACCAAGTAGTTCAGTAGTGGCTCTTCTCTGCACGCCAGAGCTCATGATAAGGAAAGACAATCAGAGCTGAACCCATTAATATTCATGGAGATGACAGGGCCCAAAGTAATAGAGGCTGAGGAAGGGGCAGTCAAAGAGAGTTTGGAGATGGCTAATACAGCACAGTGTCCCTGGCCATAAAGGGTGCTACTTAACATCTACAAGCAAAAAAAAAAAAAAGGCAAGAATGGAGGAGCAGGAGGCTGAGGGTGGTCACTCCAATAAAAAGTCACTCTCCCCAGCTCATTTCCCAGGCCCAAGGCAATTTTTAGATCTGGAATCCACTGCCTTAAAGAGGTGAAGTGACCAGGTCCCTAGGATCCACAATAGCACATCAAGTATATATGTACTATAATGATTCTCCAGTCCTTCTTCAAAGGATCCAGAGCTACTTACTGATGTGATTATATAGTGTAAATAGAGAAATTTCCAGATTTTTGAGAACTACTGGACACAGAATCTGAGTTAACATTGATACCTAGCGACCCAAAGCATCATCATGGCCCTGTTATTACCTTATGTGGATGCCAAGCAATAAACAGAGTCCTGGCAAAAAAACAGTCCAGCTCACAGGTGACCCTGGGTCCACAGATCCACCCAGTGGTCATTTCCCCACTGAATGTATAATTAGAATTTATATACTTGGCAAGTGGAGTAAACCCCACATTAGGTCCTTGGCTTGTGGGGTAAGGTCAAGTAGGAATTCTGAAACTGAGTCCCCATAAACTGAGATAGTAAATCAAAAACAGTATGACTTGGGAGTGTATGTAAGACCCAAAGGACACAAGGCCTATCAGATTTCCATTCATTGCACCAGTTTGTCCCCTGCGGGAACTGCATGCCTATAGACAACCACAAGCTCAACCTAGTAGTAGTCCTGATTGTAGCTGCTGTGCTGGACAAAGAATTAAGGGTGAAGCAAACTAATAAGGCCTCGAATACAGTATATGGCCACTGATTTGGCAAATGCATTCTTTTCCATTCTGCACTCACATGGGACCAACCACATCACTTATACAAAAGATGGCTAGTATGCTGGAGGCCTTGGTAAGACGTATGTGCTGCAGGAGTGGAAGATAATCCCTTCGGAGCTTCTGCCACTTCAGCGAAGTTTTTAGGGGTCCGGTGGTCAGGGGCATGCCAGAATATCCCTTCCAAAGTAAAAGACAAATGGCTGTATCTCACATTCCATACCACAAAGAAGGAAACACAGTCCTTGGTAGACCTCTCTGGGTTCTGGGGGCAACACATTCCGCACCTGGAAATACTGCTCCAGCCCATACCAGGTGACATGGAAGGCTACCAAATTTGAGTGAATCCCACAGCAGGAAAAGGTTACATAGGAGGTCCAGAAGACCTGTCCTGCCACTTGGGCCATACAATCCAACAGACCCTATGGTGTAGTGGGTGTTAGTGATAGAAAAAACATGCGTTGCAGAGCCTATGACAAGCCCCAGTGGGAGAATCTCAATGTAGGCCCTGGGATTCTGGAGCAAGGCCATGCCATCTGCAGGGGAGAATTTTATGCTTTTGAAAAACAGTTCCTAGTGTATTACTGGGCCCTGATAGAGACAGAATGCTTGACCCTGGGGTAACCAAGTAATCATACATCTGCTGTCCCATTAAGAGCTGGATTCTGTTGAACCTGCCAAGTTATAAAGTGGGACAGGCCAAGTAGCAATCCATGATAAGATGGAAAAGATACACCTGTGATTGAGCCCGAGCAGAAACAGAGGCACATGTAAGTGGCATGAGCAGGCAGTCCAGACCCCAGATTACACACCACAGCTGCACTGCCCCTCTCTCTCAGCTTACACCTATGGCCATAGGTGTGTATGTGAGTCTTACACAACCAGCTGAAGGAGCAGGGAAAGGGCCACATTTGGCTTATAAATCTGTATGGTATGTGAATTATATTTCAAGTTTTTAAAATACTGGGCACAAGCCGTGTGAGGATACAAGCTGAAAATGGACAGCACCTGCATTACAGCCACATTCAGAACTTGCCTTGAAAGACAGTGGAGAGGGAAAGTCTTCCTAACAGGTACAGCCATGGAGCACACACTTGGTCATCCACTTTGTGCAGAAGAAGTGAGATTATTTAAAGATTTCTGAGCTGCAGCCAATGGCCTGGCCATTTACTCACAGGCCTGGAAGGAGAATGTGGTAGTACCTCCTAGAACCCCCTTGCCTCATTGTAACGGTAAACTGATATGTACCACAACAACAGTCTGAGAAAGATATGATTGCCAAGGGCTCAGATCCCTTGAGATGGAGATTTGGGTCACACTACCAGCACGTTACCTTGACCTTCTAAGGTGATGGCTGTGGAGGAGGGAGAGAATGAGTATCAGTTGTGACCCTGACCCAACTGCAACAATGGGCCCTGTAGTTCATCCAACTGACCTCTTCCAAGTTTCCCTTCAGGAAGAGAGGCTGATGAGAACTGTGGACAAGCTGTTCCCTGACCTGCGTAGAGAAGCAGATTTGTGCAGTACAAGGGGTGGACAGTGGTAGCCATGAAAATGGACAGCTCAGATCTCCTGCTATGGGGCATGCAATTGACTGACAGCTCGGCCATTGATTAGGCACAGTGGGGTATGGAGGCAGGATCATTCCAGCAAGACACAGGACTCTTCCAACATGAAATTGGCTGACTCCCCATTGGCTCGCTGAATCTCTTTTGGAACTATGCTGCAGTCGAAGACTCATCCTACCCAATCCTGCTTCCTTCTCTTCCTCCTTTCACAGATGTCAGACCTGTATCATGGTCTTTGCTTTTTTCTTCTCTCTCCCCGAAGAAATCACCTGCATGTCTACTCCCATATTGGAGTCTGCTTCTGGTGGACTCAAGCTAATGCAGGTCTCTATGAGTGGAGAATGGCTTTATGAACAAGGCACTCCGTGAGTGCAGAGAATCTTTACTATTAATATTACCCACTCTGCTCCAAATGGGTGTTATTATTACCTCTTGCTAGGAGTTGAGGAGTGATTGAGTAGAATGTTACCATCTAAAACAATAGAAATGATGAATGAGGTAAATTTTGAAGCCGCATTTTATCAGTTTTCTTTATCCACTCAATTTCTCTGACTAGACAGTGAGAAGTGGCAAAACCTGCAAAGCTTCTTATACGCACTGTCAGGAGTGCTGGGATTTGAGACCACTGAGGGACTCTGGGTTTCAAGTAGGCTTGAACAACACATAGGTGATTTGGGATCTAACTACAAAAACAGGCAGGCCCCCTTAGTGCTGTAGGAGAATGCCAGCTTCTCATCAGAGCAAACCAGTGAGCAGCAGCTCACCCATCCTGGCTAGTATAGCCAATGAAGCAAGTGTCAATGGGACAGCCAGGGCTGGGCAGCACGTTCTTAACACTCTCATATATGTCCTTCCTGGGACTCCTCTGCTCACATCTGGAGGCTTCTCCATATAGCCTAAGGTGTGAATGAGTGATAGCAACATAATATGCTGTGTCTCTTCTGGCTTTAGCACCCTAAGAAGACTTCCAACAAAATAAAATTTTTAAGTGAAGGGAACACATTTGGAAAAGGGGGATCCTTCCACCATCTATCACTTGTTCACAGGCACCCATCACGCACAGGAAATAATGCTAGGTTGACTCAAGCTTTAAAATCAGAGATCATTTTCAAATACGTTGTCTAATGGCTAATGAGATCACCCCAAAACAACAGAAGGCAAGGAGGGCAGGGACTGCCATTCCATTGTACAGAGAAGGAAAGAAGCTCAAAGGTGAAGCAATTTGCTCGAGATCACAGGGTCAGGTCTTGCCTTTTTCACTTCCTTACTAGCTTGCCTAAACTCAAAGAACATTTAGTTTTTAGGTTTACCATTTACTCTTTAGTATTAAGACAATCACATCTATTCCTCAATCAAGGCAAATGAGTTCAGGAGATGTCACATTCAAGATTTTTAAAATTCATAACTAGTGATTGTATTGGATGCTGTGATGCCCCACCATGATCTCCCTTCAAGGATGAAAGAGTTACTCCCAGCTACTAGGAGTGCTGCCAGCAGAAAGCCCTCACATGTCAGCCCCTACAGGAACCACCCTGGCTGAAGATGGCCATATTGCCAAGGCCATGGCCTCTTACCAAGGCAGCCTGCATCCAATGATTCATTGACATGGAAGTTTAAAGGGTAGGCCCTCTTGCCCCTACTAGGACAACCACCAATGGTCATCCCGTCCCAGATTCTTAACTCCCCATAGGGTCAGCTGAAGCCTCCACTGAGACTGCATCATGGCCCAACTTCTTCCCTTCTCGTCCACATGTTTTGAGACTAAGAGCAATTCCTAATACATCTCCTGCATGTTAATCTTCAATTGATACCAGAAGTCAAACATAAAAACACTAGGTTAGGATTTTGGAACTGGATCACCCAGCTAACAGTGAGAATCCCATCACTGATGATATGTGGCACAAGGTAGCAGAGCCATTGTTCAAACTTTTACCTGTGGTGAATTGAGATGGTATGCTCTTAGAAAGAAAGGCATTGGCTGGCATGATACATCATGCATTGGAAAAATATGGACAAAATGGTAACAATAAGGACAATGAAAATGATGGCTATTGCTAAACACAATTGACACTGTAGAAAAAGATGGTGGAAAGCTGAGAGTGATTAATCATTAAATTAAAAGCTAAGTGTGAAAGCCAGATGGCCTCTTTCATAGCATTTGAAGAGGCTCTCATCACCTGCAGTGGGAGGACAGAAAAAGCCAAGGCTCAGGCCCAGGACTTAATAACAAGAACTGTTTCCAAAGATTAAACTTCCAACCTAGGTATGTTTGCTATGTCAAGGGCAGAGCCCTGCTTAGGAAAGAATAGGACCATTACACACAGGATGAACATATCTAGGTTGATATACTTGAAAATGCTGAATCTCTATACTCCCTGAACCTTCTGATTGTGCGGAAGTGGCCCACTCCTTCCCATTAGGGGCTGGCACTCCCCTTTTGCTTGAAGATAACGCAGAGGCTTCTTCCCAGGAAAACAACATGTGATCCCCTCAGGATTCGCCTTGTATTTCCTCCTGGTCACTAGGCCAATAACAAGGTTTAAGTCACAAACTAATCAAGTCGTGTAATAGCAAATAGTAAACTTAAATACTTAAAGTTCCTTCAGTTTAAACAACCTGATAGGGAAGTAAGAAAAGCAGGACTTGACCCAGCAGCCTGATAAGGAGGAAGGAGACTATACTACAAAGGAGCTGCAGGACCTAACCAGCACGTACCAGCAGGAGTGAAGGGAGGACACATGGGACTGGATTCTGAGGGTGCTGGATCAAGGAGGACAAACGTAAGGTAGAATAATGGGGAGTTTATTGCTTTGGGAATGTTCTGCTGAGATCCATGATATAACACCCAGGAAAGGATCCCAGGATATGGTGTGAACACATCACAGGGATGACTCCGAGAAGTGTAAGAAAGGCAATGGGCCATGCTCAGTGAAGTAGAAATACAAGAATTGCCATGGCAGATGATGGAAGAAGGGATTAAAATGGTGGGAGGTGGGATACTAGGGTGGATATATTGAACAATACCAGAAAACCCACCAGAGGACTGTGTTCCATGGGAAGACCCAGAGGATACCACTTACCAAAGCAATAAAAGACACCAGCATCACTAAGAAGTTTAATGGTGGTTGTCTTCTGTAGGCCAGGTTGGTGGTAGGGATGCCATGGTGGAATTGAACTCATCGATAGCAATGAGGATGAGGATGATAAGAAACTTCCCCCAGCACCCTACCCTGCTCCCAACCTAAAGAAGCCAAATGGCAATGCTTAATTGTCAGAGGGAAGATGGATGTAATTATCACAGCGAGTGACAAAGTTGAAGGGGCAGCCAGGGGGCTTGAGACACAGTCTTATGGGGACGATTAGTAGAACACAGGATCCCTACAGACAAAATAAGTGGGAAGCCAACAAGGATATTACTCAAACTGTAAAACTGAAAGAAATCAAGAATAGATAATCAGGCAGCTGAGGGCCACTGCCCCCAATAAAATGTCAAGGTCATGACCAGGGCAGCCTGCATCCAATGACTCATTGACATGGGGGTTTAAAGGCTAAGCCCTCTTGTTAGCTTATCTGTGAGACATGTGAGTTGATTCACTTGAAAATGTTGAATCTCTGTATTTCCCTGAGCCCTCTGATTGTGCAGAAGTGGCCCATTCCTCTCGATTAGGGGCTGGCATTCCCCTCTTCCTTGAAGATAATGCAGAGGCTTCTGAACTTGAGCCAGTTTCTAGACACAAATGAGTACCTGAAGGAGATGCCAGACTCCCAAATGGAAGGATCCTGTAATGCCATGCCAAGTGTACATGGTAACATTTCCCCATGTTTCCTCCTCAAATGGACCTACAGCCATTTATTGGGGTAACCATACACTGAGGAAGGGGGACTACCCAAAAGGACTGTTGGACACAGGGTCCAAGTTGACATTAATTTCCAGAGTCCCAAAACAGCATGAAGGACTCCCAGTGGGTCATATGGGGTTTAGGTAAAAACTGGAGTCCTGGACCAAGTCTAGTTCTCAGAAAGTCAACTAGGTCTACACACACATAGTAGTCATTTCTCTGATCTTCAAATGTATAAGAGAAGGTCATACTTAGTATTTGGTAAAACCTCCATATTGGTACCTTGGCCTGTGGGGTAAAAGCTATCATAGTGGGAAGGCCAAGTGAAAACCTCTGAAACTTCCTCTGACCCTTTGGCTTACAATCAAGGCAAGATCAATGCAAATCAATATTGCATCCAGGGGAAATAGCAAAAATTAGTGGATCCTGATAGAAAAGATGCAGAGATAGTAGTCTCCATCATGTCTTCATTTAATTTACCCATCTGGCTCCTGCAAAAAATGAGACAGATCCCGGGAAATGAAAGTAGACTACTACAAATTTAAACAAGTAGTAACTCGAATTGCAGCTGCTGGGCCAGATGTGCTGTCTTTGAGAGAACAGATTTAGATGGACTCAGGTATGTAGTATGACCTGATAATTGCAATCTTTTCTTTCTCTCTCAGAAAAGACAATCAGAAACAGTTCATATTCACTTAGAACAAACAACAGTATGCATTTATAGTCTTGTATCCAGTACACATTTATAGTCTTGTCCCAGAGCTATATTAACTCTTCTACCCTCTGAAGAGACCTGGTCTGGCTGAAAATCCCATAGAACATCATACTGATTTTCTATATAGACGATGATTATGCCAATCAGACCATATGGACAACAAGTATCTAGCACATTAAATGACTTGTTAAGACAAATATGCTCTCCAGAACAGCACTGGGGGGAGAGATAAACCCTACAAAGATTTAGGGTCTGCCATATCAGTAAAATCAGTGATCTGGGGTACACCGGAAAATCTCCTCCAAAGTTAAGGACAAATTATTGCATATTGTACCTCCTACTAAAAAGAAAGAAACAATGCCACAGGCCTCTTCAAGTTCTAAAGGCGGTATATTTCATGCTAGGGAATACTACTTTAACCCATATACCAGGTGACATGAAAAGCTGCCAACTTTGAGTGTGATTCAGAGCAGAAAAGGGCTCTGTGGCAAGTCCAGCTGCAATAGAAGTGCCTCTCTCTCTTAGTCTATACAATGCACAGGCCCTGTGATATTAGAGGTACCACTGGCAAGAAAAGACATCATGAGGACTTTATGAAAAGCCCCAGTGGGAAAATCAGACTCTAGAAAACCCTAGAGTTCTGGAACAAAGCCATGCTATCTGCAGCAGAGAAGCATACGCCTTTCAAAAAACAACACGTGGTATGGTAAAAATGGAGTGCTCAGTAATGGGATACTAATTGACCACACATCTAGAACAACCCATTATGAACTGGGTTCTGTAAGACTCATCAAGTTATAAGGTCGGCAGGCTCGGCAGCAATGCACTGAAAGATGGAAGTGGTACATCCAGGCGTAAGCACGAGCAGGACCAGAGGTTGCAAGAAAGCTGCATGAGCAGATACCACAGGCTCCCATGTCACACGCTGCTGTTGCACCAGTACCTATCCCTGGACTCTGTGGCTTCATATTGTGGGGGGAGGGTCTTTTATGATGAGCTGATGAATGAGGAAAAAGTCCAAGCTTGGTTCTTGGACGGGTCAGCTCAAGATATGAATGTAAACCAAATAGGGACTGTATTTCCATCTCACTCAGAGGTGGAATTGGAAAACAGTGAGATGGAAAAATGAGTGACTTGAGTTTAGAACATACACCAACTCATAGCTGTGTAAAATGGCTTGGCCAGATGATCAGGGATCAAGAAGGAGAAAGAGTAGACAATTAGGGAGAAGGAGTCTGAATCCATGAATCATGGGAGTGGACATGAAGAATGTAGATATTTGTATTGCATATTAATGCCTACCATAGAGCTCCAGGCATTCAAAAAGACTCAGCCAGTTGACATCATTCAGCTTCTGTCATTGTTCACCCCAGTGCTTGCACAAGGTCACACATGAACAGAATAGCCATAATGACAGGAATGTTGGTTATATCTGGGTCTGACAACACAGGTCCCATTTAACAAGGCTGATCTAGCTACTGCCACTGCCAGTGACAAAGACCAACTTTGAATCTACAATATAGCTTTATCCCTTTGGTATACCCATCAGCTCCTTGGTAGCAAGTTGATTGCATTGGCCCTCTTCCAGCTAGAATGGGTAACAATTTGTTTTGACAGGAAAGGCCCCACTTGCCATCACTTCCAATGACCCACTAGGGGAATTTGTGCTTCCCATCTCCACAATTCTGTGCTCTGCAGGTTTAGAGGTCCTGGTTCTCAAAGGGGGACACTCACTCAAGTGGACACAGAGAGAATTCTACTGAACTATAAGCTACAGTTGCTTCCTGGATGCTTCGGACAGGAAAGACTATGTTTGGCACCCAGGCAAATCTTCTTGGGCACCTCTTGGTGTTGCCTTGCTCTCTTCTGATGGTAAATGTGGAAGTACAGCAGCAAAAGCCTGAGATGGGCATCATTAATAGAGGCTCCGGCTTGTCAGGGATGGCAAATATGGGTGAGACATCCCCCTGGCAGAGGTGCTACCTGAAGGTGAGGAGACTCTAGAATGGGTAAGAGTGGAGGAGGACACTGAGTGTCACTCAAAACCCCAAGACTAGCTGCAGAAACAAGGGCTATTGATCATCCCACTAACATTCCTCTTCCAAGATTATCCCAGGAGGATGGGCCAATGGCAATCCTGGAGGAGCTTCTCCCAGGACTTACACAAAAAAGTGGATCTGAGCAGCACAAGGGATAGATTCTTGTGAACTCTGAAAGGGAAGAAATTACACTGCTGTGAGGGATGACAGCAGAAAGCCCTCCGCTGCCAGTCCCCACCCCCTGGACTGCCTTAGATGAAGATAGCCACCTTGTCCAAGGTCGCACTTCCTTATTGGTGCAGTCCACATCCAATGACTGATCACTGTGGAGGTATAAAGTCTAAGCCCCCTCACCCCAGCTCAGGATACCAGCTTCAGAACTTCCTATGTAGTCAACTGTGGCATCCTCTGAGATGACATCAAAGGTCAGCTTCTCCCTCTGCCCAATCCTGCTTTCTTCCCTTTCCTTTTATAAGCATTATTCCCAAAAGCACTCCCTAATAAACCTCCTGAATGCCAACCTTGGTCAATCTGCTTCCCAACCTAACCTGCTTCAGGGACAAAGCCCAGAGACCCTTGAGTTAAGATTCCAAACCCAGGCCATGATATTACTAATTGAAAAGGAGATGAGCCTACCCTTCCCATGGTCCTGGAGTCTATGTGCAGACAGAATTAGAGAACACTTGCCAGTTAAACTTCTTTTAGGGGCAGTAGGCCCCTTTGAGATTCTGATGAATGGTCTGGACTCTTCCCCCAAAAATGCATTTGTCAGGGGGAGGGGGCATGTATATACATACAATCACAGATATGCATCAAATATTGCATGAATTTCAGATAGTTCATGGAATAATAAAGACCCCAAATTAAAACTTCCCAGTTTACAGCATCTCCAATGGACCCTAAATTTCTTGAGATTAAACCATAATTTCCATAGTGGGCACATTGTAAGTATTCAGTAAAAGTTTGCTAATTTGCATTTTGTAGGCAATAATGCTTACTGATTTGGTGTGATTTCAGGTATAAGGTGATGGATTAAAACATTTCTTCTCTCTCTAACTGTGCCACTCACCCCCACCTAACAGTGGTGACTGCCTAAAAGTCCATCACTGCACACCTGTATCTCTTCAGCTTGAAGCTTTGTTTCAATTAAATGAAGATGCTCCTGAAAGATATCAGAATAACTTATCATACATCAGTTTGCATTAGCACAATCAGCTCACATTCAATCTTGGATAGTGGTGTTACGGAACTGAGGGAGAATCATCAATGAGACACAGGACACCAGATGGAACTCAGCAATTAATGGGTTGGGGATAGATGAAGAAACGGGAAATTGCTGGAAATAAAGATAAACTTTACCGGCTTCAGTTATTTTGTCTTGAAGTACTAGTTCTGCACTCAAAATGATGTTGCACCAAAAGTAAACTCAGAGCAAATGATAGTAAACCCAAATTTTACCCAATAAAAATATATAATTACTTAGCGATTATTATTTTTAAGGAAAAACTAGCCTGATATAACAAACCCACTGTATTAACATAATTGATTCTATATTAATTTGAATTTCCTAAGAAGTGTGCAAGATCTTTGAGGCCATGTGATTTTTTTTTTTTTTTGAGACAGAGTCTCACTCTGTTGCCCGGGCTAGAGTGAGTGCCGTGGTGTTAGCCTAGCTCACAGCAACCTCAAACTCCTGGGCTCAAGCAATCCTCCTGCCTCAGCCTCCCGAGTAGCTGGGACTACAGGCATGCGCCACCATGCCCGGCTAATTTTTTATATATATATTTTTTTAGTTGTTCAGCTAATTTCTTTCTATTTTTTTAGTAGAGACGGGGTCTCGCTGTTACTCAGGCTGGTCTCGAACTCCTGAGCTCAAACAATCCACCCACCTCGGCCTCCCCGAGTGCTAGGATTACAGGCGTGAGCCACCGCGCCTGGCCGAGGCCATGTGATTTTTATCTGCCACTCTTATTTTCTTTGTCACCCCCAATATCCTCCTGAGGCCCCCTAGCTGAGTGGGCCTAGGTGCTGAAAGCATCCACACGGGGTCTCTGGTCCAGGAGCTTCTCCCGATTTCTGGTGTGCTCTGGGTAAGGAAGAAGGCACATGCTACACACACCTCAGTTCCAGAACTCCTGGCTTTCTTTAGAACCCATTCCCATATATGGAGAGATAAGGGGATGCAATGTAAAGAATTCTGGACTAGAAGTAAATCTGGTTTGAAGTCCCAGACTAACCTTGTCAAACTGGATTCTTAGGCAAATCACTTTACCTATATGTCCCTAAAAATAAGAATGTTACCTGTCTTACCAGTATTCTTTGAGGACCAAGTGAGATAATATATGTGAAAGCACTTTGTAAACTACAGTGCATTCATACTCAGGTAAGTTTTCTTTTTATCACCTCTGAGCATACTTCTCCTATGCCTCTTCATCTCACCCTTAAAGGCCCACTGTCCCCTTTGACATCTCTCTAATCTCTTCTGCCCTCTTTATCCAGCTCTCCTCTGGGTTTCTCTTAATGGCTAATACATTCAACACAGTTTTGGACTTTATAAAGCATCTTATTCTAGTCACCGTTTCATGTACATTAGTCTTCTCTGCAATTTGAATGTAGGCTCATTATAAACAAAGATCATGTCATCTTCTGAAATCTCTCTTCTTTAGTTGAAAACATGATAGATCCCCAATAAAGGGGAATTTGACAAGCTGATTCTAAAGTATATACAGAAAAGCAAAGGCCAAAGAATAGTCAAGATACTCTTGAAAGAGAATAATTATAAGATGAGGAGACTTGCTCACCAGATATCAAGACTTAGAGAGTTATAGTAATTAAGGTAATGTTTATTGGCACACAGATAAAGCAACCAGTAGAAGAGAATAAATAATATAGAAATGTTATATATCTCAAAAACAACATTGTGTATCACATGGGGGAAAGATGGACTATAAATGGTGTTGACACAACTAGTTATCTACACGAATAAAAATTAAACTGAATTCCTACCTCACACCATGTATAAAAATCAACTCCAGATGGATTAAAAACTTAACTTGGAAAGGCAGACTCAAATATTTAGAAGAGATTATCTTTATGATTTTGAGGTTTGGAAAGATTTCCTAAAGCAGATGGAAAAAGTGCTAACATTAAAAAAAAGTCTGAAAATTTTTACTACAGTAAAAGTAATAACCTCTCTTCATCAAGATATCATAAAGAAAGTGAAAAGGCAAGCCATAAACTGAGAGAAAGTATTTGCAGCACATTCAAGTAACAAAGAATTTATAGCCAGGATGTATAAACAATAATAAGAAAAAGACTGTTCAACCAGCTTTGATAAGATTTGCAAGGGAGAGAGTTTTAGAGTTTGAGTTTTGCCAATTTGGAGGAGTTGTGAGTGGGCTTGCCACAGACATGGGCTCTCCACAGATATATCCTAACAAAGCATAAAAGTAAGTCTACACAAATGCAAGGTGATCAGCCAGTAATTGCACTGCCTGCTAGAACAAAAATCATTACTCTTCAGATGAAGATAACAAAACCCAGGGTCTCTCTACAAAGTATCAGCAACAATTTCTAGCATACAATTCAAGATTATTAGACATGCAAAAAACAGGAAAATGTGACCCTGAGATGGCTCAGGTGTAGGATTCAGCAAACAACTTTAAGCAGCTATAAGTACATTCAAGGACGTAAAGGAGCGTGTGGTCTTACTGAGTGAACAGATAGGGGATCTCAGCAGTGAAATGGGAATTTTTTTTAAAAAATCCAAGTGGAAATTGTAGAATTGAAAAGAACAATAACCGAAAAGAAAAATTTACTGGATGGGCTTGATAGAAGAAAGGGTTAGCAAACTTGAAGACAGATGGATAAAAATTGTTCAATCTTAGACAGAACAAAATTCAAGGAAAATGAACTAAGCCTCAGGAACTTATAAAACAATTACCAAACAGTCTCACATACATGTGAAGTGGGTCCCAGAGGGAGAATGAAAGTGGAACAGAAAGCTATTTGAGAAAAGAATGGCCAAAAGTTTTCTAAATTTAAATGTACAGATTGACTTACAGATAAATACAGACAGAATAAATAAGAAGAAAACCACATTTAGGCATACCATTGGTATATCTTTACCTAGGGATAAAGAGAAAAACCTTGAAAGTCAGTGAAAAAAAGGACACATTACATCCAGGAAGCAATGATATGAATAACAGCCAACTTCTAATTGTAAACAATGGAGGCTAGAAGACATTGAAAGGACATTTAAAGCGCTGAAAGAAAATAATTCTGTATCCAACAAAATTATCCTTCCAAAATAGAGATGAAAGAAGACATTCTCAGGTAAACAAAATCTGAGAGAATTTGGTGCCAGCAGACCTGCTTTACAAGAAATGATAAAGGATATTCTTCAGGACAAAGGAAAATAATCCCAGATGGCAACCTGGAACTACAGGAGAAAATGAAGAGCACCAGAAATGGTAAATAAGAGGATAAATTTTAAAAACTAATTTTTCATCCTGTAATTCCCTTCAATGATCACTGACTGCTTAAAGAAAAACATAATATTGCAAGGTGCTATTTATAATATATATAGAAACAAAAGCTACAATAATAATAGCACAAAGAATGGCGGGGCAAGTTAATGGAATTATGCCATTGTAAGGTTATCAGATTTAGAAAGTGAAAGTAGCAGGTGTGACTCCCGAAGTGGGAAGTGGTACAATATTAACTATAAATAGACTTTGATAGGTTAAAAATGTATTATTAGTCTCAGAACAATCACTAAAATAAGTAACGGAAAGAAGTATAATTTTTACAGTGGGGCAAAAGGCAACCAACTTAACAAAAGACTGGAATAGACTGGGTTGATAGTCCTCCGGTAGGCACAAGTTTGAAATGCCGAGTGTGAAAAACCTGCTTTATTGGTTTATTTAAAAAAAAAAATTTTTTTTTTTTTTTGAGACAGAGTCTCACTGTGTTGCCTGAGCTAGAGTGCCGTGGCGTCATCTTAGCTCACAGCAACCTCAAACTCCTGGGCTCAAGCGATCCTCCTGCCTCAACCTCCCGAGTAGCTGGGACTACAGGCATGTGCCACCATGCCCGACTAGTTTTTTCTATATATTTTTAGTTGTCCAATTAATTTCTTTCTATTTTTAGTAGAGACGGGGTCTCGTTCTTGCTCAGGCTGGTTTCGAACTCCTGAGCTCAAACAATCCGCCCGCCTCGGCCTCCCAGAGAGCTAGTATTACAGGCGTGAGCCACTGTGCCCGGCCAAAAAAAAAATTTTTTTGACTTTTCTCTGATTTCACAGAAAAAGAAACACGAACAGTGAATAAATATAGTATGTGGCTAATGAAATTTAATACCATGATAAAGTGCCATTTTAAACCCACCAGATTAGCCGAAATTAAGAAATCTGATAACACCAAGTGTTAGCAAGGATATGATTCAAGGAGAACTCTCATATACCTGAAGGAACAGGAGGCTTACAGTGAATTTTAGAAAATTATGTGGCATTATCTTGTTAGGGCTGAAAATGTGCATACCTTACAACCCAGCAATCCTAATCCTTAGTATAACTTTGTATCAGCCAGAACCTAACCAGAAAAACACCTAAGTATTTGTAACACAGGGTTATGAATGCAGGGAATTGTTTCCACAGGTGACGGAACATCGGAGAAGCCAAACAGCTATTACTGCCCCCCATCTCTGTCTTGAACAGTATTTCCAGGAGTAGGGGTTGCTAAGTGTCTTCTCAGCTCTAGGTTCTGGCAGACCACCACCACTGTGAGTCTAGCTTCTGCTAGTGACTATTGTTCATGAATTTATATAACACTGCTCCCTCCCTTTGTCTCTCCAATCTAGGAGTCATCAGATTTTCCCCATAAAGGGCCAGACAGCAAAAATTTTAGGTTTCACAGGCCATACAGTCTCTGTCCCAACTACTCATGTAAACATATATGTAAGTATGACGTTTAATAATATGTATTTATGTATGGATCAAATATTGTATAATAATTATTTAAAATAAAAGAAAACCATGTTTGCTAGCTAGACTTTTATTCTGTCTCTTCCTTAGGTATTTCAAGTTCCCTACAAAAGGAGAATTACTCCTTTAAATTAGAAGACACAAACAGGAGGCTTTGTCTTTATCCTAAGAAGACCCTTGTTACCAGAACAACAAATGGGCTGGCCCCAATCATAATTGTAATATAGACAATATCTGTTTTGAGAATATCACTCTTCCTTAGGAGGTGAGACATAGAAAGGTGCATACATCATGGAAGGGAAAGTAGAGAAGATGGATACAAAAGCACTGCCATGTTTTTGTACATGTGCTACACTCTGCTAGAAAGACCCAAAGAGCTTGCGATCTAGTTGTGGAGGTGAACACAGTTCAATACTATGTGAGCTGGGAGCCTGGAGGGTGAGTTCTGTAGGAGAGAGGAGGGACAGATTAGGATGACTGGGAAGGTGAAGGAAGGTGTCATAAAAGGAGAGGGGACTGCCAGAACCTTGCACCATAGAGGAGATTCCTTCTTTTCCTGACTCCTGGGATGCCAGCTTTGTCGGTGAGCCAATTCATATCTACACGTCAGCTTCCACTGTGCAGGGAGATCAAGTCCATCTGCTTACAAGGATGTTTAGGAGAAAAAATGTTTGGTGACATGTAAAATTAATAAAACCCTTTATTGACATGACTTTTAAAAGAAGTCATACACCAGACACCAACACCTTGTCATCTTGTTCTCTAAGTTCCTAAGAAGTCAGCAAAGCAATCCTAGGCTTTGCGAGAGAAAAGAGGCTTTTGTGCAGTGTGAGGCCTCCCAGATTAGTACCCTGCTTCTGGAATATTGATGGCAGGAAGGATGATAGGGAGAGTGCTTTTATTTATTTATTTATTGGTTTTTTTGTGGGACAGGGTCTCCCTCTGTCACCCAGGCTAGAGTGCAGCAGCGTCATCATAACTCACTGCAACCTCAAATGCACTTGGGCTCAAGCGATCCTCCTGCCTCAGCTTCCCAAGTAGCTGGGACAACTGACAAGCAGCACCAAACTCAGCTAATTTTTCTATTTTTTGTAGAGAAGGGGGTCTCGCTATGTTGCTCAGGCTGATCTTGAACTTCTGGCTTCAAGTGATCCTCCTGCCTCAGCCTCCCAAAGTGCTAGGATTACAGGCGTGAGCCACCACACCCAACCAAGAGGGCTTTTAGATCTGGATTCAAGACATAGCAGAATGCCTTGTACATACTAACAAATTAAATAATGAATGAATGAATGATCTCCCTGCTAACAAGACACAGTATTAGGTGCTTCCTTTGATACAAATTGCATGGGATTTTAACAAACCCAGATTATTAAAACTACATAATGTCTAAGAGTTTAACTGAAATATTTAATAGCTCAAAGTAAACATATGCAAAATGTACAGCAAATAATTATGTAAAAGATCTTGTTCTTGAAAATAATATGTTTAATGCCTCACAAGTTATATTAACGTTCTGTTTCTGTGTTTTTTTTTTTAATTAAGCTGAGGCCAAATTAATCTTTCAACAGCCAAACTTCAGAGGTAACTCAGCAAAAAGCCCATCAAAACAGCCTTCTTTGTGCAACCTAAGAGGCTTTGGGAATCTGGGTCTTGAAAGAATGAACCTCGTGTGCTGAGCCACTTCTCTGGTGTCACCAGTTACTTAGGGTGTGACATTCTGACCCCAGGGTGAAGTTAAGCCTGAGCATTTCATTTTACTGAGATGGCAGATGGCGAGGACTTGGACTTAATGAATGAATGAGCACAAGGGATTGGAGTCTGATAATGTCAACATGAGGATTTCCAGTAGCCCTGGCTGAAACACTGAGCTCTTTCTCTCTTCTCTAGATCAGCACATCTATTTTGTCACTCCACAGCTGATAATACAATTTGCATTTGAAAAACAGGAAGGAAAATAAGAGATACAAATCTGCGCTGCCCCCGCCCCGCTCATCCAGCAGACTTCATGACTGAGCACTGACATTCTACTTAAAGACCCTGGGTCTGACAGTTCAGAAAGTGGCTTTTCTTTCCGTGCTTTGTCTTAATTGCTAAGGTGCCACTGACCACAGGCTGCTCAGGAGATCTGCCTGGAGTACAGATCCTCTACCACAGCCAGCAGAGGACACTAGTAGGTTATCTGTTTCTTCCCCCTTCCCGGCCCCTGTCAGTGGGCTACAGGAGCTGCATATTCCAACCACATTCTTTTTATTGTGGTACATATAACATAAAATTTGCCATTGTAATCATGTTTAAGTGTACAATTCGGTGGCATTAATTGCAGTCACAATGTTATGTAATCATCACCACTATCTATTTTCAAAACCTTTTCATCACACCAAACAGACACTGTGTAACGATTAAACAATAATTTCCTGTTCCCCTTTCCCCCAGCCCTCGGCAACCACCATTCTACTTTCTATCTCTATGAATTTGACTGTCTTTGGTATCTCATATAAGTGGAACCATATAATATTTGTCCTTTTGTGTCTTGGCTTGGTTCACTTAGCATATCTTGAAGGTTCTTCTATGTTGGAGCATGTGTCAGAATTTCCTTCCTTTTTAAGGCTGAGTAATATTCTATTGTATGTATGCGAAACATTTTATTTATCTATTCATCTGTTGATGGACACTTGAGTTGTTCCAACTTTTGGCTATTGTGAATAATGCTGTGAACATGGGTGTAAAAATATCTGATAAGGGCCTTGCTTTCAATTCTTTTGGGCATATACCCAAAAGTGGAATTGCTGGATCATATCGTAATTCTATGTTTAATTTACTGAGAAACTGCCATACTATTTTCCCACATTACGGGTTTAATTTGCATTTCACAAATGACTAACGATACTGAGCATGTTTTCACAAGCTTATTATGCATTTGTATATCTTCTTTGGAGAAATGTCTATTCAAGTCCTTTGCCTGTTTTTAATTGGGTTCTTTGTGTTTTAGTTGTTGTGTTGTAGGAGCTCTTTATATATTCTGGATATTAACCCCTTATCAGAACTAGGTATATGATCTGTAAACATTTTCTCCCATTCTGTGGGTTGTATTTTCACTCTCTTGATAGTGGCCTCCCCCCATGTTTTTTAGACATGAGTACTGTGTTGTCCAGGTTGGACTCAAACTCCTGGGTTCAAACGATCCTCCAACATTAGCTGGGACTACAAGCATGCGCCACCTCACCTAGCTTGCCGTTTGTCCTTTGAGGAACAAAAGTTTTTAATTTTGATGAAATCCAGTTCATCTTTTTGTTTTGTCACCTGTGATTTTCATGTCATATTTAAGAAACTATTGCCAAATCCAACATAATGAAGATTTGCTGCTATATTTTCTTCTAAGACTTTTATAGTTTTAGCTCTTAAATTTAGGTCTTTGATTCATTTTTAGTTATTTTTGTATGTGGTGTTAAGTAAGGGTCCAACTTCATTCTTTTGCATGTGGCTATCCAGTTGTTCCAATATCAGGTCTATCAGGTTTTCCTTCATGTGTTTTGGAGCTATCTTTTTGCTACAAGCAAATTTAAGATTGCTATATATCAGGGATAGAGCCTTTTATCATTATGTGATGTCTTCTTTGTCCTTAGTAATTTTCTTTGCTCTGAAGATTACTTTATCTGTTATTGTTATAGCCACTCTTGTTTTTCATTGTTGTTAATCCTTGCATGATAAATCTTTTTGCATCCTTTTACTTTCAACCTATCTATGTTGTTATGTTTGAAGTTAGTTTCTTGTAGATGGCATATAGTTGGGACATTTTTAAATACTCTGCCAGTCTCTACCTTTTAATTGATATGTTTGGTGTATTTACACTATTTCCATTTAAAATAATTATTGATATCTTAGGGCTTAAGTCTGCCATTTTATTATTTGTTTTCTGTTTGTTCCCTCTGTTTCTTCTTACTCTGTTTCTTTTCTCTTGCATCTTATAGGTCACTTAAATATTTTTTAGAGTCCCATTTTTATTAGTTTATAATATGTTTAGTATATTGCTTTGTATAGTTTTTATTGGTTGATATGTACATATATATTATCACAGTCTCCTGACGTTGACATTTTCCCAAGTCAAGGCACAGAAAATTTACTTTAATTTAGGTTCCTTTACTGTTCTCATTTAAAAATATAAATATTTTCTCTACATACATCAAGCACCATATCATATAGTGTTATAACTTATTCTATTATATTTATATCGATTTTTACCCATGCTGTGTTCTTCTATCCTTTATGAAGTTCCCAGCCACCTTCTTCTATTATCATTTGTGTTGCAGAGTTTTCTTTAGCCTTTTTTTAAGTGCAGGTTTGCTAACAATAAATTCTCTCAGTTTTCCTTTGTTTGAGAATGTCTTTATTTCCCCTTCATTCTTGAAGGATAATCTCTCCAACTGTGGAATTTGGGGTCGGCAATTCTTTTCTTTCAGCACTTGAAAACTATTGTGCCACTTCCCATGACCCCCATGGTTTCAGATGAGAAATCTGTCATTTAAATTGGTGGTCTTCCTTAGAAATATGTCATTTATTTTAGGCAGCTTTTAAGATTTTTTTCTTTTTTAGTTTTCAGAAGTTCAATTATGGGTCTTAGTGTTTCTTTGCACTTATCCTATTTACGGATTACCCACTTCTTGAATATGTAGATTTCGTCTTTCACCAAATTTGGGAAGTTTTCAACCATTATTTCTCCCAAATACTCTTTCAGCATTATTCTCTTCCTCCTCTTCTTATGGAACTCCAGTGATAAAACGTTCACTCTTGTTATCGTCCCACAGATCTCCAAGGCCCTGTTCATTTTTTAAAATCTATTTTCTTTCTGCTGTATAGATAGAGTAAATTCTATTAATCTATTTTGCAATGTATTGATTCTATTAGTTATCTTCACTCTACTACTGAGTCTACCCAGCAAGACTTAATTTCAATTACCAGATTTTTCAATTTTATAAATTCCATTTGGTTCTTTTTTGTAACTTTTATTTATTTCTTTGCTGACATTGCTATTTTTTCACTCGTTTCGAGAGAATTTGTAATTGATTGTTGGAAGCCTTTTTATAATGGCCGCTTTAAAATTCTTTTCAAATAATTCCAACATCTGATTCATCTCAGTATTGGCATCAGTTAATTGTCTTCTCTCATTCAAATTGTGGTTTTTCTGGTTCCTTGGTATGATGAATAATTTGTTTTATAACTAGACATTTTGGTCATTATGTTAGGACACCATTGATTCTATTTAAACCATCTATTTTAGCAGGCTGTCACCCTGTTTAGGTTTAGCCTATAAGTGCTGGCCTACTTTATGGGTTTTAGTTCCAATGACAGTTCAGTTTTGAGAGCCTTTGCAATGCTATTCTGGTCCACTTTGTTCTTCTGATGCTGATAGGGTTCCTTCTCATTCCTGCTGGCGCCATCTGCAGGGGCAGAAGGTGCTTCCTTCAGCCTCTTGCTATTGCTGGGCAATCCTCTAGGGGCAGGAGTTAGAGCAGAAGCCACTGGGCTTATCTCTTCTTAAGTCATTGGGTAGAGGGCAGGGAGATACAAGGTTTCACTGCCCCTTCACTGTGGACTGATCCGACTGCCTGCCAGTGTCCTGGTGGTAGCGCAGTGTCTTGGATGGCCTGGGGTTTTGCTGCTGCCACTGCTGCCAACAGACTGGACTGCCGACTAGCTTTGGGTGTAAAACAGGCGTTGCAGTTCCCCACTAGGTGTCTGCTGGGCTTCCCCTCTCCTGGTCCTTTGGCCAGAGAGGGCAGGCTTTTCTTGAGTTATTTTTTTTTTTTTTTTTTATTTCAGCATAATATGGAGGTACAGATGTTTAGGTTATGTGTGTTGCCCTTGCCCCCCCTGCCCCCCCCCCAGTCCAGGTTTCAAATATGTCCATCCTATTGCGTGGTGCGCATTGCACTCTTTGTGTATGCATATACCCGTCCCTTCCTCCTTCCACCCCCCTCCCCCCTGCCCAATATCTAATAGATGTTATTCTTATATATGCACTTATGTGTTGATCCGTTAATACCAATTTGATGGTGAGTACATGTGGTGCTTGTTTTTCCATTCTTGGGATACTTCGCTTAGTAGAATGTG
>CAUYSK010076238.1:0-42271 GCA_963575035.1 Avahi laniger
GTAGTCCCAGCTACTCGGGAGGCTGAGGCAGGAGGATCGCTTGAGCCCAGGAGTTTGAGGTTGCTGTGAGCTAGGCTGATGCCACAGCACTCTAGCCCGGGCAAGAGAGTGAGACTCTGTCTCAAAAGAAAAAAAGAAAAACTCTTCTTCTTTGTTTTTTTTTTTTTAATTGAGACAGAGTCTCACTCTGTTGCCTGGGCTAGGGTGCCGTGGCGTCAGCCTAGCTCACAGCAACCTCAAACTCCTGGGCTCAAGCGATCCTCCTGCCTCAGCCTCCCGAGTAGCTGGGACTACAGGCATGCGCCACCATGCCCGGCTAATTTTTTCTTCATATATATTTTTAGTTGCCCAGATCATTTCTTTCTATTTTTAGTAGAGACGGGGTCTCACTCTTGCTCAGGCTGGTCTCGAACTCCTGACCTTGAGTGATCCACCCACCTCGGCCTCCCAGAGTGCTAGGATTACTGGCATGAGCCACCACGCCCAGCCAGAAAAACTCTTCTTATATCTTCATTCTTCCAATACAAATTATAGAATTAATATATCAAGTTCGTCAGAAAATTTTTGTTGGAATGTTAACTGGAAGTAGTAGAATGATTTACAGATTAATTTGGGAATTTTCTCAGCTGTTAATCAATTTTATCTCTCCATTTATTCAAGAATTGTTTTATATACTTCAAGTTTGATTAATTTCTCTATGAAGGTCTTGCATATTTTTGTTAGGTTTATTCCTTGGTACTTTGTAGTTTTTGTTTTGTGAAGTGGATCATTTTTTAAATATTTGCATATTTTCCTAAGTTATTGCTAGTAGGTAGAAATGATGTTTGATCCTCGTATGTTGATTTTGTGTCCATCAACCTTGTATAACTGCTGGTTCTCTTGCATTTGCATCACAAATGATCATGCTATTTGCTAAGAATGGCAATTTTGTGTCTCTGTGATCTTACTGATATCTTGTCTGACTGCATAGCAAGGAGCTTCAGGACACTGTGGAACAACAGGTCCACATCCCTCCCTTGGTCCTGACCATGAGTGAACATTTACTGAGTACCTACCATATGCCAGGTTCTGTTGTAGCTTCTGGGGACATAACAGGGAACAAAGCAAAGTCCCTACCTTCCGGAGCTCACATTCTCATGAGAAGAGACACAAAATAACTAAATACAGTAATCAATAACCAATAGCAGTAAGAGCAGGATAGTGTGTGCTGCATGGCAGGGCACGTGTTGCTGTCATATGTAGGGTGGTCGGGGAAGGCCTCCCTCTTAAGGTGACATTGGAGCAGAAACCTGAAGGGAAGGAAGTCGATAGAGATCTGGGAAGAAGAGCCTTCCAGGCAGAGGGAACAGCAGGGCAGAGAACTGTGGTGGGCGAGTGCCTGACATGCTCAGGACCTCAGGAAAGCAGCCAGTGGGCTGCATCTGTGAGCCCAGAGGAAAGGAGAGAGATGGGAGATAAAGTAGGAATCAGGGCTCCCCAGATCATGGAGGGTGAGGGGGAGGCTTCAGAGGCCATTATTAAAGGCTTGGTTTTACTCCAAGAAGAGAACTGACTGGAGAGTTTTGAGTGCTGTAATTTGATACTCTTTTTTAAAGGATTAACCTGGCTTCTCTGTTCAGATGTGACTGGGTGGAGGGTGGTATGCAAATGGCAGTTGGGAAATGAGTTAGGAGGATGTAACAATAATCTGGTTGAGAGAACAGAGATGACAGTGGAGACTTCAAGGGAGGGATCAGATTCTGGATCTATTTCGAAGGTAGAGCAGGATTTCCTGACAGATTGGATATGGGGCAGAAGTGAAAGGAGTAAAAAATGGTTCGGACTCTAAGTAAAAAGGATGGCCTTGCCACTGAAATGGGGAAGCCTACAGGAAGTGTAGGTATGGGGGAAAGTCTGGAGTTCGGTGTTGAACATGTTTAACTGGATATGCTTTATTAGACATCAGAGAAGTCAAGCAGGCAGATGGCTATATGATGGATAGGTCCACTTTGAAGACAGTATTTGGGAGTCAACAAAGTAAAGACAAAGGTGAAAAATGAGATGAGAGCCGGGCGTAGCAGCTCACGCCTATAGTCCCAGCTACTCGGAAGGCTGAGGCGCGAGGATCACTTGAGCCCAGTTCAAGGCAGCAGTGAGCTATTATCACACCATTGCACTCTAGCCTGGGTGACAGAGCAAGACTTTGTCTCAAAGAAAAAAAAAAGAATGCTTAAGGAGTAGAGAAGACCAGCAATCGAGGACTGAACCCTGAGACACCAGTACTTAGCACTGGGAAGGAATTAACAGCTGGATCAAGGGAAAGGCAGTTGGAAGCCAACTAAAAGTTTTCAGGAAGAGAGAATCCACTGTGTGGAAGACAGCCAAAGGGCACAGCAAGCCAGGTATGGAAATGCAGAGGTCGTTAGAGACCTCGAGGAGCCATTTTGGTGGAATGGTGATGGTAGAGCAGGGGCAGGGCGGCCTGGTGGAAGGAGATAGGAGTAATTGGAGACTGCAGGTGTAGACCACTCCAGGGATGAACTTTCCTCCATTCAGGGAGCAAAGAAATGGAGGGATACAGAGCCAAAAGAGAGGGTTTTGTGTGTGTGTTTAATGGAGCAATAGAAGCATGTTTATATGTTGTTGGGAATAACCTTGTTAGAAAAGAAGCATTCATTATGCAGGAGAGAAAAGCAGCAACTGTTGGGCCTGTTCCTAGGTTGGTGAGGAGTGGAATTAGTGCCTGAGCGGAGAACAGATAGTTCCTCCACAGTGACAGGAGGAAGGCCGAGTTTGAGCAGAGGTGTGGCAGGTGGCTGCAGAGATCACCTCAGGGTGAGGAGGTGTGGAGCATGTGAGGGTTTGCAGAGAGCAGATCTGAACTAGTCGTCCCACTCATCAGCTCCAAGGGCCCGCTGAGATGAGAGTGGAAGCAGGACTGGAATGGGGAGGGGTGTGTTCATCCAGAAGATCAGTTTATTGTTGTGTTTTCAGTGTAACTGCGTTGCTATTTAGGCAATGTCCATCACACCACTTGCTATAAAACAGTGAGTTTGTCCATTTCTCCTTGGAATTCTGTCAAATTTTGCTTTGTATATTTTGAAGATATATTAGATGCATGAAGTTTAGAATTGTACTATTCCTGGTGAATGTTTAGTGATCCACTCTGTTTTTCAGAATGTATATTTGTTTGCCTGAGAGTCTTATTTTATGTATTATTATTGCATAGCAGCTTTCCTTCAGTTGGTGTTTGTCTGGTATATGTTTCCTTTTTACTTTTAACCTTTCACTGTCCTTATTAATCATGCCTCTTATAATCAGCATGTATACCTGGGTTTCCTGTTTTATCCAGTCGCTTGACTTACTTCAGAATTAGACAGTGTAGTCCATTTACATTGTGATTTCTATATATTTGGGTTTATTACTAACATGTTGAGGTATTTTTGTACTTTTTAGAGGTCCCTTGTCTTCCTCTCTCTCCTTGCCTTCTTTTGGGATTAACACACTCATATCTCTATTTCCACCCTTTCTAGTTTTGAGGCTATATTAATTGAAATTAGGCTTGTTGATGAATAACATTAAAAGATAAGAAAAAGTGGCTTGAACAAGATGTTTATTTTGCTCAAGTTCAAGAATGTCTGAGATGGTGATGCTAGAGCACCAGGCTTTGTTTTCTTGAGGTTTGATGTCATAATTGGCTTCCATTCCCAAGATCTGCTTATCTTTCAAAGTGCTGCTGGATTTTCCAGCATCCCAAGTGTGGTCCAGACGGCAAAAGGAACCAACGGCAAAGAAGAACGAACTGGCCCACCCACCACTTGTGCTTCCATCCTGTCTTGGGCCAGAATTTAGACATAGAGCTTCATATATGTTGCTGCAGGGAAGTCTAGGAAATGCTTGATTCCAGGCTGCTCTGTGCCCAGTTAAAAATCGAAAGCCCACACAGATTACTGACGTGCAGAAGCCTGTGCTGTGCGTGGCAGGCAGAGTGTGCACGTTGGAGACTTTGACATAATACTATCAACGGAAGTCCTGACTCCAGTCTTGTTACATGATTCTAGTACTTTGCATGCCATGCCTCACATTTTTAATTAAACAGAAATTTGTCCTGGAAAATTCACAGTATGCTTAAGAAATTGCTGTGTTTTTATTTCCTGTGAATAAAGGTATGACATGAAGAAAAAAGTCAAAGGTTCTTATTTCTGAGGGAGAAGGAAAACAGTCTGAAGGACAGCTAGCCCTATCTGCCCCAAAAGTTACTCATTATATTTCTAAGCTTTTTACCCCTAATTTTTTTTTTTTTTTTTTTTTTAACAGGATCTGGTTCTGTTGCCCAGGCTGAAATGCAGTGGTGCAGATCACAGCTCACTGCAGCCTCGAACTCCTAGGCTCACTCAATCCTCCCCCTCTGGAGTAGCTGGAACTACAAGCAGGCACCACTCTGCCTGGCTATCTTTTTACCCTTAAAATTTTAACATTAATTTACTCAACGTCTTTACCTCCCTCCCAACACAGGGGACCTTACAATATGACTTATCTAATTGTTTTCTTACTATTAAACCCCACAAGCAGCAATAATTATATAATGTTCAATTTATTACAGTTATGTAATATAATAACTATTGTTTTATACAATTATTTATTTATTTTTTTGAGGCAGAGTCTCACTGTGTTGCCTGGGTTAGAGTGCTGTGGCTTCCGCCTCGCTCACAGCAACCGCAAACTCTTGGGCTCAAGCAATCCTCCTGCCTCAGCCTCCCGAGTAGCTGGGACTACAGGCA
Source organism: Avahi laniger (assembly GCA_963575035.1). NCBI lineage: Eukaryota > Metazoa > Chordata > Mammalia > Primates > Indriidae > Avahi > Avahi laniger. The sequence continues at coordinate 4,761 of CAUYSK010076238.1, forward strand.
TGCGCCACCATGCCCGGCTAATTTTTTCTATATATATATTTTTAGTTGTCCAGATCATTTCTTTCTATTTTTTAGTAGAGACGGAGTCTCACTCTTGCTCAGGCTGGTCTCGAACTCCTGACCTTGAGCAATCCACCCGCCTCGGCCTCCCAGAGTGCTAGGATTACGGGCATGAGCCACCACACCTGGCCATTTTATACAATCATTTATTTAAATTTATTTAGATTTTTATTATTTTCTCTGCTCACCCTTCCTTCTTATATCTTAGATCTTCCTTCCTGGATCATTTTCTTCTTTGCTGAAGTGTGTCCTTTAGAACTTCATTTAGTGAAAACCTGAGAGCTGGCATTAATGTTAATGGTTTTTATCTATCTGAAAATCCTTATTTTGTTTTCATTATTTTTATTAATCTTTATTGTGAAATATACATGCAAAGAGTGGAAAGCATAAAGAAAAATAATAAAACACTTGTGTACCCACCTAGGTTACAAAATAGAATGTTACCAGTATCTTAAAAGAAGTATAATACATGTGTTTTTCTGAAGTTTGCCTTTTGTATTCAACATTGTTTTGGGATTGATCAGTGTTAATGCCTGTACCTATAATTCATCTCACTGATAATGTAGCATCCTAGTGTGCATATACCTTCGTTTATCCATTCTACTGGTAAGCAGTTGAGCTATTCCTAGTTTTCAGTTGTGAACATTTTTTAGATATAATTTACATATTACCAAATTCACTGAAACAGTTCAGTGGGTTTTAATTCACAGTGTTGTGCAACCATCATTACTACCAAACTTTAGAACATTTTCCACACCCCAAAAAGAAACCTTGGCTCCCTTCCCTTCTCTCCTCCCTTAATTCTTCCTTCCTCAACTGTCTCTAACTTCTCCTTCCTTCCTCATTCCTTTCTTTAAAAAAAAAAAAAAGAAAAGCAAAAAAACACAAAGAAACCTTGTATCCATTTAGCCATTATTCCCCATCTCTTCCTCCCACTTCCTCAGCCCTAGACAAACACTAATCTGTTTTATTCTCTATAGATTTACATATTGTGGACATTTTAGATAAATGGAATCATACAATATGTCATCATCTGTGTTTAGCTTCTTTCATTAGTATAATGTTCTGGGTATCTAGTATGTATCAGAACTTCATTCCTTCTTATTGCTGAATAATACTCTATTGTATGGCTAGATCCCGTTTTGCTTATCCATTCATCAGTTGGTAGACAATTGGGTACGTCCACTTTGTGGCTAAATTTTTCATTTTAATAAATCCAACCTGTTGATTTTTTTCTTTTGTCACTTGTGCCTTTTGGTGCCAAATCTAAGAAACCGTTGCCTAATCCAGGATTGTTAAGATTTAATCCTGTTTGCTTCTAAGAGTTTTATAGTTTTAGCTGTCACATTTAAGTCTGTGATCCATTTTGAATTAGTTTTTATATATGGTATGAAGTATGGGTCCAACTTCATTCTTTTACATTTGGATATCCGGTTGTCCCAACACCATTTGTTAAAGAGACCATTCTTTCCCCATTGAGTGGTCTTGACATGATTGTCAAAAATCAGTTGACCATGGTCTGGATGCGGTGGCTCACATGTAATTCTAGCACTTTGGGAGGCTGAGGAGGAAGGATCATTTAGGGCCAGGAGTTTCAGACCAGCCTGGGCAGTAGTGAGACACTGTCTCTACAAAATATAGAATAATTAGCTGAGCATGGAGGTGTATGCCTGTAGTCCCGACTACTCTGGAGGCTGAGGCAGGAGGATCACTTGAGCCCAGGTAGTTTGAGGTTGTAGTGAGCTGTGATGATGCCACTGCACCCTAGCCCAGGCAATAGAGTGAGACTGTGTCTCAAAAAAAGTCCATTGACCATGAATGTAAGGGTTTATTTGTGGACTCTCAGTTCTGTTCCTTGGCATTGATTGATGTGTATGTGTATATACTTAAGCCAGTATCATACTGTCATGATTCCTATAGCTTTGTAATAAGTTTTGAAATTGAGAAGTGTGAGTACTCCAACTTTGTTCTTCAAATAAAAGTAGATTTTAAAAGCTCATTAAAATTTTAAAAGTTCTAAAGGATGTACATCATTCTTGAATTTTAGGATCAGCTTGTCAATTTCTGCAAAAAAGGTAGCTGGGATTTTATTTTGATTGGGATTGTGTTAAATCTAGGAATTAATTTGGGAAGTATTACCATCTTAACATTAAGTCTTCCACTCCATGAACATGGGATAGCTTTCCATTTATTTAGGTTTTTAAAAATTTCTTTCCATAATGTTTTGTAGTTTTCAGTGTACAAGTCTTATACTTCTTTTGCTAACTATATTCCTCAGTATTTTACTCTTTTTTTTTTTTTTTTTTTTGAGACAGAGTCTCACTCTTTTGCCAGGGCTAGAGTGAGTGTCGTGGCGTCAGCCTAGCTCACAGCAACCTCACACTCCTGGGCTCAAGCAATCCTCCTGCCTCAGCCTCTGTAGTAGCTGGGATTACAGGCAGAAGCCACCACATCCAGCTCATTTTTTCTATTTGTAGTAGAGACGGGGTCTTGCTTTTGCTCAGGCTGGTCTTGAACTCCTGAGCTCAAGTGATCCTCCCGCCTTGGCCTCCCAGAGTGCTAGGATTAACAGACGTGAGCCACCATGCCTGGCCTGTTTTCATCCTTGTTCTGTTGTAGTACCAAGGCTATCTAGCCTCATAAAATGAGTGCGGGATATTTTCTTTTTTCATAGTCTCTGAAGGAGTTTAAAAACAGAATTATCTTGTATTTCTTTGTTTTGCAGAGCTTGTTTTTTTGAATATCTTTTCAGTGTATTCATGTTATATGGTCCTTTATTCATTCCTAATCTCTATTTGCACCTGTCGTCTTTTATCTTGACCAGTCTGGCGGCATTTGTTAATTTTATTAATCTTCTATTATTATATTTTACAAATTTCTCCTTGGGTTAATTGTATTGTTCCTTTACTAATGTCTTAAATTGGATCCTTAGCTAATTTCTTTCTTAGCCTGTCTTTTTTTTATAAATTTGAAGCCTATGCATTTCTCTGACAAGATACACAACTTCCACTGAGATTTATTTTGACTGGTGGGTTATTTAGAACTCTATGTTTTTGTTTGTTTTTAATACATGTGGGGGTTTATTAGTTTTCATTACTGGTTTCTTACCTAATTAATGTCAAAAAACATGATCTATATGATACTCAGTTCTTTGAAATTCATTGCACATTTTATGGCTGAGAATGGAGTTGGTTTTAATGAATGTTCCATGTGTGAGAAGAAAGTAAATTTTATAGTTATTGGGTTTAGACTTCTATATTACGTCCATTAGATTCACTGTTAAGTCTGCTTTACCTGTTGCTACTAAGAGAGGTATATGTATAGTTTTTAGTATTTACCTGGTGTACTTTTTTTCCATTTTTTTCATTTATAATATAACATTTCTGTGTCCTGAGGTTTTAGGTTTGTCTCTGGTCAATAGCATATATCATAAATCTGGGTGGTGGTGGTTTTTTATGTAGCCTAAAAACAGGTTTATTTTAGTCGGAGAACTTAATTCATTTAAGATGAAATTATTAATGTATTTAGATTAATTTCTACGATTTTCTTATATTTTCTATTTTTTATCTTGTCCCTTTTCTCCTTTATCATTTTTTAATAGTAGCAAAATAAAACAGCCCGAAATTTTGTTATATATAAGTATTTTTAAGCATACAGTTCAGTGGCATTAATGACATTCACAGTGTTGTGCAACCATCACCACTATCTATCTCCAAAACTTTTTCATCACCCAGACAAATTCTGTACCTATTAAGCAGTAACCCCCTATTCCTACCCTCTAGCCCTAGCCCCTGGTCTCCTCTAATCTACTTTCTAAGTGGAATCACACAGTGTTTATCCTTTCGTGTCTGGCTTGTTTTACTTATACTTAGCATGTTTTCAGGGTTTGTGCATGTAGCATGTATCAGAACTTCATTAATTTTTATGACTGAATAATATGCCACTGTACGTATATACCACATTTTTGTTTATCCATTCATCTATTGATGGGCACTTGGGTTAGTTCTACCTTTTGGCTACTGTGAATAATGCTGTTATAAACACTGGTGTACAAGTATCCGTTTAAGTCTCGTTTTCAATTCTTTTGGATTTATACCCAGAAGTGGAATTGGTGGATCATGTGGTAAGTCCGTGCCTAGCTTTGAGGATCCACCCAACTGGTTTTCAGAGCAGCTGCATCATTTTACAGTCTTGCCAGTGATGCACGTGGTTCCAGTTTCTCTAAGTGTCTACAACACTTGTTGTCAGGTTTTTTCTTTGTTAGCTATCTTAATGGTTATGAAATCTAATTGTAGTTTTGATTTGCAGTTCCCCCATGACTAATTATGTTGAGCATACTTACTGGCCATTTGTATACCTTTAGAAAAATGTCTTTTTAAGTTCTTGCCCATTTTTAAATTGGGTTGTTAACCTTTCTGTTGTTGAGTTGTAGGAATTCTTATATATTCTGGATATTAAACCCTTATCGATATGATTTGCAGATATTTTCTCCTATAGGTAGTCTTTTCATTTCTTCATGCTGTCTTCTGATGCATTAAAAAAAGTTTGCAATTGTAATGCAATCCAATTATCTATTTTTTTTTTTTTGCCTGTGCTTTTAGGGTCTTCTTTAAGAAATCATTGCCAAATCCAAGGTCATAAAGATGTGTTCTTATGTCTTCATCTTAGAGTTTTATAGTTTTAATCTTTGATCCTGTTTTTTTTTTTGAGACAGAGTCTCACTCTGTCATCTGGGCTAGAGTGCTATGGCGTCAGCCTAGCTCACAGCAACCTCAAACTCCTGGGCTCAAGCGATCCTCCTGCCTCAGCCTCCTAAGTAGCTGGAATCACAGGCATGTACCACCGCGCCTAGCTCTTTGATCCATTTTTAATTTTTTTGTATGGTATAAAGGAAAGGTCCAATAACTTTTGCATGTGGATATCTAGTTTTCCCAGAACTAGATATTAGTTGAAGAGAATATTCTTTCCCCATCCACACTCATTCTCATTCTTGAATGATAGTTTCTCTGAGTGTGGAATTCTAAGTTAATACTCTTCTAGATCAGTACTTCGAATATATTATTTTACTATTTTCAGCCATTGTTATGGTTGAGAAGTTTACTATTTAACTCATTCCTTTGGCAGTGATCTTTCCTTTCCTTTTAGCTGCTGTTTAAGAGCTTCTCTTTTTTTGTTTTACTGTAAATAAGTACGGATTTTGCTTGGGATTCATTTGGCTTCCTGAGGACTGGTATCATTAGCCATTTCTGGAATTTTTTTTTTTTTTGAGACAGGGTCTCCCTCTGTTGCGTAGGCCTGGAGTAAGATTATATTAATAGCTCACTGCAGCCTCAAACTCCTGGGCTCAAGCGATCCTCCCACTTCAGCTTCCTGAGTAGGAAGGAGTACAGGCAGCTCGGAGCTACCATGCCAGGCCATTTCTGGAAAATTCTTAACCATGATCTCTTTGAATATTTCTTTTCTTCCACTCTTTCTGTCTTCTTCTTTTAGAACTCTGATAGATACATATATTTTCTCTTCTGTGTCTCTCAATCTCTTTCTTTTTGATGGTTTCTCCTTTTTAATACATTTATTTCCTGCTTCTATTTCTTATAACTGAATGCAGTCTTACATAAGTTAGGGATATTCAGGAGAGACTTTTCCTATTATTCCCACTATACTTTAGACCAAGGCAGACTCCACTGTCTACCCTAGGGGCTCATTTTAGTCCCCTCCCCGCAGTTCAGCTATTCATTTTTAAATATGTTTTGTTAATCGGGGAGTTTTAAGCATTTATACCAGGAGTCTTTCATTCCTACCCTCCCTGTCCTCTTTGTGCCTCTTCCAGTGTGGCCCTTGTTTCTGTGATGGCCTGGTTTTTCTCTCCCTCTCTTTCCAGAGCCCGTTTTATCTCCTTCTATTGCCTTACTATCTCTTTTTGGAGCATCTCTCTCTGCCTTGAACCTGACTTTTACATATCCATGGCTGTCACAATTTCCATCTATTCCCTGGCAACAATTTTCTGGTAAAAGTTCATGTGCCATTTGCTGTTCCTGTAATATCTTTGTTTATGTGCTGTGTCAGTTCCTTTTTATTTACTAATTTCTTAATGAGGCGAATTCTACCTTGATGAGCTCTTTTAAGTGTCCCAGGCTGGCAGGAATTCTTACATGGGAAGGTTTTATAAAACTCCACCTAGAAAATTGCCTAGGCCTGGTTTCTTTTTCTGGGAAGATTTCTAATATTTACTTAAATTTCTAAAGAATACTTAATGATCTAATCAGATTTTCCCTTTCTTCTGAGTCCATGATGGTAATTTATGTTTTTCTGGAAAAGTTTTCCATTTAAGCTCAGTTTTTTCAAGTTTATTGCCATAAAATGTCCTTAGGAACTATGAGATGGGGTTCAGTTTATCTGTATTGTTTGCATTTTTCTGAGTGAGAATGGATTAATGTGTAAATAAAATGACTCACTGCCGTCACCAAATGATGTTTCTATCCTAAGGGAGTGCAGGGGGAGATGACCCCGATCCCACTTTCTACCCCAGAAAACCAGGTTCAATGCTAAATCAGTCTTTTTCTACCTTCTCTTTCTCAGTCTTAGGAAAAGTCCTCAGTGCTGTGGGCAGTGCCCAGCTATTGATGTCCCAGAAATTCCAGCAGTTCCGGGGCCTCTGTGAGCAAAACTTGGTGAGTGTGATTCTTCTTTCTCCACAGCAAGGTTTCCAGCCTTTGGCTGCCCATCTGGTCCCCCCGGCTGGACGGGCCTGCCTGTGTGCCAGCCAGCCCCTCTAAGCCTCTGTGACCACTGCCCCAGAACAGAGAAGGTGCTGCTTCCTTGTGGTGTTGGAAGGACGATGGCAGTGCTGTCAGTGTCTAGCACAAGAATGGGACCAGGAGTGGCCCTACCACCCTCTAATCAAATCCCTCATGCCTTTTAAATAGAAAATGGAACTCTACGTGAAATACTGACATGAAAGTTAAGTCAGTTATCTTTTTATATAAAATTTATTTGTATGTTTTATATCTAAGACGACACTCAAGGTAAGAACTAAAGAAATACCATCACTAGGTTTAGGTGGGTATCTTCCCTCCCCTTACTTACCTGTTAGGAGGGCTTGCTTGCCCGGACCAGAAGCAGAGTCCTAGGCAGCTTTTCCTGTGGGAGTCTCTCTCCATCTAGCCAGGGGCTGTGTATTCTTGGGGGTGCAGGCAATGGAGAGTGTCTCTAGGACCTGTAGAGACTGGGGGATGGTGTTGACATGGAAAAGAATGATGGGCTGGAAACAGTATGGATTCTGTGATCATACTCACCTGGAAGTGAATCCAGGCTTCTTCCTGCTTCACTGTGAGACCGTGGCCAAGAACTTCCGTTTCCTCCCTGTAAAATGGCGAGTTAGTTGTCTACCTGGCATACGTTAGATACATGAACACTTCCCTCAATGTAGCCCTGCAGTGGTGGCCTTGACGGTGGCCTCAGTCCACATGTATGTGTAGGGCCTACTCTCATGATGGGAACATCCCTTTGTCCCAAAGAGTCCCCACCATTAGGGCTGGCCGACCAGGATCTGGCTTCATTCATTCAGATACTGACCCAGACACTGGGAACAAGGGAGCAAGACTAGGCCTCCAGAGCCCCCACCCACTGCTGACAGGGCCAGGGGTACCATGCTTGGGGTGAGGGATAGGACAAGCCTCTGCCTTGCTGGTCCCACTGATGCCCATCTGGCCCACAGAACCCTGATGCCAACCCACGTCCAACAGCCCAGGACCTGGCAGGGTTCTGGGACCTGCTACAGCTGTCCATCGAGGACATCAGCATGAAGTTTGATGAACTCTACCACCTCAAGGCCAACAGCTGGCAGCTGGTGGAGACCCCCGAGAAGAGGAAGGTGAGCATGGAGCAGTGCGGAGGGGAAGTCCAGGGACAAATTCCTGGTCGGCAATAACGCTGCCCACATCGGTCAGTGCTGCTTGGCTCCCTTCTCCGTGTGTCGTCTTTGAGCTGGGGGCTCACGTCCATCACTGCGTGGGGTCCATGCTTGGCACTCGTCCAGCATGCCGCTCGCTCTGTGTAGTTGAGGTTGCCCCCCTGAAGCATGCCGTCCTGCCCCGCATGTTCAGAAAAGGGGGATCCCGGGAGAGACATGCCACCCGCAGCCTCAAGCATCAGTGGTAGACATGGCTGTTGGAATTTGGGAAGCAGCAGAATGGTCCCTTCTTTGGGGCTGTGCCACCAAGAGTACTGGGGTCTGGAGCCAGTTCTGCCTCCTTGTGGTGGCCTCTTCCCTGAGGCTTCCTTCTGTAAACCAGTGGAAGCCAGTGACCCTTGTAAGTTCTAATCCCCTAGAATAGCATGTGAGATGTGACCTGGGAGTTGGAAGCCCTAAATTTAAGTCCTGTCTCTGGCTGTGTGACTCAGGCTCCCAGTGGTTCAAAGCAGGGGTGGGAATAGCTGATCTGTCTGTCCTTTCCTGCTAGAACATTCTAGGGTTCTAAGCTCGCTTTTGCTCCTATGCCTTGTGCTATTCCCACGATCATCGCTTCTGTGGCTTCCTGATTCCAGTGTGTGTTGCTTGTGCCCAGTGCGGGGAGGCTGGGGTGGAGGCTCCAGCTCCAGCATACAGTAGGGGGTAGTGCCACACAGAACGTGGCACTTTTGTTTTATTTTTGTTCCCTCCTCACTGTCTCACTAAAGGAAGAGAAGAAACCACCCCCTCCAGTCCCAAAGAAGCCAGCCAAATCCAAGCCGGCAGTGAGCCGAGACAAGGCCTCCGATGCCGGGGACAAGCAGCGTCAGGAGGCCCGCAAGAGACTCCTGGCCGCCAAGCGGGCAGCTTCCGTGCGGCAGAACTCGGCCACAGAGAGCGCAGACAGCATCGAGATTTATGTCCCGGAGGCCCAGACCAGGCTCTGAGACCTGGAAGGAGGAAGGAAACAATTTAAAATCATTTAAAAAAAACCCACATACATAAAAACTAAATGCAAATGGAACAAAATTTTCTCAACCTTTTAGTATGGTTATTCTGTCTAGAGACCCTGAGCCAACTTTCAAATTGATGCATACAAGGGCTCACAATTTGGCTTTTCTGGGTCCCTCTCAGCTTTAGGTTATGAAGATTTCACACACAAAAAAAAGTCAACAAAAATCACAAAACTAGAAAACTTTTCTTTTTCCTCTCGCTGGCCGTGGTGGACTAGATAGATGGACTTCAGTCGGCAACTCCCGGCCCAGCCTCCAGACTGCGGTCTTTTTACTTGTTCTATCTGATGAGAACTTAAACTAGCTTGTTTACAAGACAACGACAGTCCAAGGGCAGCCTTGGGCACCTGCCATGTCCGTCCTTCTTTCCCCAGCTACCCCTGCTCTGACCTTGGATTTTCTTACGTTTTTCTCTTTTCCCTTCAGAGCTCACACAGTGGTCACCATCATGGCAAGCAGCTTTCTGGTTCTCAACCCTTTTTGTGGTTGGGGGCCCAGAAGACAGAGCGATGGACACATGTCCCCTCCCTCCCCGACCCAGTGCTCACACACGGTCTCACACGCACGCACATATGCAGATGGAGGTTCCTCAGGGGGTGCCCGCTGCTGGACCCGCCAGCCCTCGGCAGTGTCAGGCAGGACTTGCCTCTGAGCAGATAAGGGAGGTTTTATCTTTAGGGGGAAACAAGCTGAAGCCACGGTTACCACGCTCCAGACTCCCGCCGCCTTCTCCTCTCCAGCCCCTTCCTTCAGCAAAATCTAGGACTCAGAGTGGCTTCCAGAGGGCACTCGAGAGAGGGGCCCCATTTTCCAGGGGGTTGTGTCTGTCCTCGGCCACGCCTGTGTATAGTAACTGAGGGACAGGCGGCGATGTCTGTACGTATGTGTACATATGCACATAGACCTTAGAGTGTATATTTAACAAACGCCCATCTGCTCACCCCTGCCCACCAGCGCCGCCGCCGCTGGCTCTCGGGGCACCTGGCAGGAGGCGGGAGTGTGAATAGCATATATTTTTACATGTACTATATCTAGGTGTATGTACAAGTGTGTGTAAAAATATATACCTTGTGTGTAAGCAGCCCTTTTTTTTTGGTCTCCCATCCTCCCCCCGACCCCATGGGCCATCTGCCCAGCCTCTTTAGTTTTCTATTCTGTTCTATTTTTTTTTTTTTAACCCCAATCATCCTTTTCTCTCCCCTTCCCCCATCCCCACTCCCAGGGTGTCATGAGCCCTGAGCTGCAATGGCCCAGGCCTGCAAGGCAGGGTGGGGGAGGGCAGGGGCCAAGCCCAGCAGCGAGCTCAGTACACGAGGGGCTGCTCTATACTGTGTATACGACTCTATGGCATTGGAGACATCCTCTTGTCCGGCGCTTGCTGCAGGGGGGACCCCCCCCCAGGTGAACCAAGGGCCTGCTCTGGGCCCCATTCCAGCTTGGCCGCCGTCTGTGACCTTGGGCAAGTCACTTGACCTCTGTGTGCCTCAACTTCCTCCTCTGTAAAATGGGGACAGTCCCTGCCCCTCCCTACCTCACAGGCATGTTGTGAGAATAAATGAGGTAACGTGTACCGAGGGCTCATGGCGTTATTGCAACGGGATGAGCTAGGCTGAGATAAGCAGGGTGGGAGTGGGTGCTCCCAGAAAACTGAGCCAGACCCCTGCCCAGAAGGCAGCTCTATGGAGACAGGTTGACTTGAGTGCAAACCATAATTCCAGCTCTGTCATGCACCAGTTCTGCGATCCTGTGCAAAACACTCAGCTGACTGTCTCACCTGAAAATGAGCATGCCGCATGTACCTTGCCAGCTTCCGGTGAGAAATAAATGCTTAATAGATAGTTGCTATGATGGGAGCGGGCATGGCTGATAAAAGCCACTCTAGCTGACAAGTCACATCCCCTCCACAGACCCAGACCATTTGCACATCTTTCTGGATGGGGTTCTCGGTGCCCCTCAGCAGCTGCTTCCGCCTTGACAGCTGCATGCACTTGAAGCATCTAGTGAGCATGGCAGGCCCAGTGCCGGGGCCGGACCATGGCAGGCTGTACGCAGAGCTCACTCTCTGGTGCAGGAGACAGACAGTGCACTCGGCATGGATGAGTTCAAGTGTATGACAGGTGGTAAAAATGAGATGTAGCAAAATGAGGCTGTAGGAACCTACAGCACCAAACCCAGTCTGGGCAGGAGCGTTCTGGTGAAGGATGAATGAGTATTAACTAGCTTGGGGCGGGGGGAGCTGAGGAAAGTGCATTCCAGCCAGAAGGAACAGCAGGTGCCAACCCCTGATGGAAGGAACTTGCCTTTTAGAAAGTTCTTGAACCAGGCTCAGCCACAGTTACCTGGTCTTCTCCCTTTGCCTGACCTGACACTGGCCAAGATGCCAGTGACCTCAGGCCCAGAGGATGCACCACCCTGCCTTCCTAGGAGCTATGCTCAGGCTGCCCAGCCTGTCCCCAGCTGGCCCCTTGGGAGCCCCTCTCCCCATGTGGGCCAGACCCGGACCCCCTGTGCTCAGGGCAGCTTGCCCTCATTCCTGGATTCCAATACACCTCTGTTGGTGGCAACTGACCACAGGTGGCTGCAATTAACTTTTGGGCTGGCACCTTCCTGACCTATTCCTGCCCTGACTCTAAGCTGGGGGTGACTGAAGGGTAAAGCAAAGAGCTGCATTTCCGCAGCCAGCATTGAGCCAGACATTCTGAGCTGTGAAAGCATGCAGAGGCGAGGCCAAGCTGGACCTGAGGGCCACCATCCAGCTAGCAGCGCAGCTCAACCCCCAATGGTCCTTGGGGACCAGGAGTGGACCCTTAGCCCTTCAGAGCCTGAGTGTTTCTCCTATGGCAGGGGAGGGGCCTTGGTCAGACCAGGGTCTCACAGAGGATCCTGCCCTCCCTGTATATGAAGCACAGGACGGGCTGGGGGGTGTCTAGTGTTCAGCCCTCCTGGTATAGCAGCGGAGGGACCAACCCCTTCCCCAGGGTGAAGAAACAGCATAATGAACACCATATAGCTGTTAGCCAGAATCACCAAGTGTCAACATTTGCCATATTTGCATTGCCCCTCTTGGATTTGCACTGTGTAGTTTTCCCCCAGGCCATGTGAAAATTGATGGAAAACTGATATTTCATCCCTGCAACTCCTAAGAACAAAGACATTCCTGTGCAACCACAAAACCATTATCATCCTCAAAGGTAACAAAGGAATGTTCCAAGGAGTACCTCCCTTACCTGGGAGGGCACTCAGAGCCTAGTATTAATATTGCCTAAAGCACAGTCCATATTCCGGTTGCCCTAATAATGCCCTTCATGGCTTTTCTCTTTATCTATTCAGGATCCAGTCAGTGCTATCAGGAGCGGTCAGTGCTATCAGTTACCATGTCTCTTTAGCCTCTTTAAATCAAAAAGCTTCCCCACCTTTGTCTTGTTTTTCAAGATGTTAGCTTTTTAAAGTATCTAAGCATCTTACAGAATGTTTCATAATTTGGATTTGTCTGTTTTATCATGACCAGATTCAGATAAACCATTTTGGCAAGAATATGCCTTAGATGATGGCCCAAGTCCTTGTACCCTGTTCCATCAGCGAGGCATTTGTCACTTCAGGGAAAGGTTGACAGCAGCTTCCCAGAGAAGCTGGGAACGAGTTCTTGGCTTCTGCATTTCCAAAGCCTAGTCCCTGAGAGACAGAGGACCAGGAAAGACACAGGAGGCACCCTTCTGAAGGCTGCAGGATGACTGGGGGGAGGCACAGGGGGCAGAGACTGTGAGCCACCCGTGAGTCCCTGAGAATCCCACACGGGGCTGCAGGTCTGAGAGCAGGGAGGCCCAGGCTTCCCTTCTAGAAACCCCAAGCTTCCCAAAGTTGCAGGTTTCCCAGTCACGGGGTCCCCACCCTTGGCCTAGAGGGCACAGAGAAGGATCAGCCACTGCCAGGAGCAGCACTGGGCCCAGGGGCCTTATAGACAGACAGCAGGACAAAGCCACTGCCACCAGGGGCCTGAGGCCAAGGAACATGGGGACCCTGCGTGGGTAAATGCTGTTGAGGAGCACCAGCAGTGGAATGGGGTTTATAAAAGAAATTTAAAGTCGTGTTTCCTTGCCCCTGCCACATGGCAGCCAGGGGGCACTTTTCAAATGCCTATTGGGTTGCATGACCCTCCGCTTAGAGAACCCTTCACAGCCTGCCCATGCCTGTAGGAGAAAACCAGCCTCCTTACCTTGGCCTTGGAGGCTGCTGCCCACCTCTCTAGCTACATCTGTCATGACAGCCCATCCCCTGTGCCCCACCCTCAGCAACCTTGCACATGGCACCCTGGCCCTCCCCCAGTGCAGCTGGCATCTGCTTTTGCCTGTTCTCAGGTCAGTTTCATTTCCTCAGGGAAACTCCCAAAGCACCTGGTCCACACCAGTTGCTGTTCTTTGTTGTTGTCACTGATGTGATAATACTTTTATCTATGTAACTATATGTGAATATCTCTCTCTACCCAGAAGATGGTGGGCTCCCACCTTTAAGTGGCATGCCTCTATAGTCCCAGCTTCTGGGGAAGCTAAGGCAGGAGGATCACTTGAGTCCAAGAGTTTGAGGCTGCAGTGTGCTATCATCACTCTTGTGGATAGCCACTGCATGCCAGCCTGGACAATACAGCAAGACCCCTTTCTCTTTTAAAAAAAAAAAAAAACAATAGTGGGCTCCCAAGGGCAAGAATCGAGTTTTTTCCCCAGGTCTCAGCGCTTAGCACAGAGTAGAGCCTCAAGAACTATTTCCTAAATGAAGAACCCTGTGGGGGGAGAGTATCATTTGCAAAGAAGGTGATACTTGAACTGGGCTTTGAAGGATGAACAGGAGTACTCTGAGCTGTGGCAGTGAAAGGCACAGCAAGCACACAGTCAGCAGAGCCCAGGCCCAGAAAGGCCCTTGTGGCCAACAGGGGACATGGGCCTTTGGGGACCCTCAGCTGCCTTATGGCTTTAACTTTCTGTAAGAGTGACAACTCTCACATTCTAAATCTACAACCTGTATCTTTCCCTGAACTCCACACTTCCCACTCAGCATCTCCACTTGGATGTCAAAGAATTAACTTCAAAACTAACATGTCTACCAACTAATAGAAGTAAAAGGAATTTAGAAGGATTTAGAAAATCATCTGGCAACCATCATCATAATAACTGAATCATCAGTGGATGTTAAAAGTATTGGGTGAGAGTTTGATGAGGAATAGAATATTCACAGTCCCAAAGCAGCACCCCACAAATTACTTATTATTGAATATATTAATTACAAAGGGGAAAAGTAGAAACTTTATGATGGGAAAAGGTACTGGCAGACACTACCTTAACTAGGTGGTCGAAGTTAATATTACCAGTGATGGAAAAAACTATGACTCGTTCCTGATATGACATACTGAGAAGGGTGCAACATACTTGGTATTCCTGACGAAAATGTTTAATCTGAAGGTGATCGTGAGAGACACAAAGTACCTGGCCTGGATTCTCAAAAAATGTCACTGTTATGGAAGACAAAGAAAAGCTAAGGAACAGTTCCAAATTAAGCAACTAAAGACATCTCAATAAAATAGCGTTTGACAAAATTCAACAGACGTTCATAAAAAACACTCTGAACAAACTAGGAAGAAGAGAGCTTCCGCAAGCTATAAAGGACATCTACCAAAAAAATTCATAGCTAACATCATATTTAATGGTAAAAGAATGAAGCTTTCTCCTAAGATCAGGAACAAGAAAAGGTGATCCTCCCTCATCACCTCCATTCAACACTGTACTGGAGGTTTCAGCCAGGGCAATCAGGCAAGGAAATAATTTTTTTTTAATTAAAAATTAACAAATGGCATCCAAATTATAAAGTAAGAAGTAAAACTTTATTTATAGATAATATGATTTTTCACATAGAAAAGCCTAAGGTATTTATAAAGAACGGTTAATAATTGACTTCAGCAAGGTTGCTGTTTACAATATCATCATACGAAAATGAGCTATATTTCTACTGTTATATAATAAAAAATAAATGTTTGGTCTTTGTCCTTGGTTCCTGGCATACAGCTCCTAAACTCTTAGACTCTCCAGAGTGATAAGAATGTCTTTTACATGGTAATTAGATGGCTAGGGGCCCCTAGATACCTTCAGGATGCAGGCTGGTCACTAGAAAGACCAAGACATGATTAGAGGGCTGGAATTTTCAGCCCCAATCCCCCAACCTCTGAGTGGGAGGGGGCTGGAAATTGAGTTAGTCACCCATGGCCAAGGATTTAATCTATCACGCTTACATGATGGAGCCTCTGTAAAGACCCCTGTACAACAGGTTTGGAGAGCCTCTGGTGAATACATGGAGCTGCTGGGAGGGTGGCGGGCCTAGAGAGAGCATGGAAGCTCCAAGCACTCCTCCCCAGTACCTTGCCCTATTACACTCTTCCATTTGGCTGCCCTGAGTTGAATCCTGTATAATGAACCTGTAACAGTAAGCAATCTGTTCTTCTTAGTTCTGTGAGCCATTCAAGCAAATTATTAAACATGGCCAAGGGCTGTGGGAACCCCTGATTTGCGGCCAAGTTGGACAAAACTGTAGGAGACCCAATATTTGTGACTGGTGTCTGAAGTGAGGGCAGTCTTACGGGACTGAGCCCCAAACGTGGAGTCTGATGCTAACTCCAGGTAGTAAGTGTCAGAAATGAATTCAATTGTAGGACACACAGTTGGTGTCCAGAGAGTTGAAGAATTGGTTGGTATGAAGAAGAAACCCACATATTTGGTGTCAAAAGTGTTGTCAGTAAAAACAGTTCAACTACCAATGAACGCTCTGAGAATGAGATTAAGAAAACAATTCCATGTATGAGAGCATCAAAAAAAATGAAATACTTAGGGACAAATTTAACAAAGGAAGATGTGCACACTGAAAACTACAAAACATCGAGAGAAATTTGTAAAGATATGAGTAAATGGAAAAGCATCCCATGTTCATGGATTAGAAGACTTAATATTGTTAAGATGGCAATACTCACCCAAATCTACACATTACTACAGATTCAACACGGCCCTTATTAAAATCCCAGCCCCTTCTTTTGCAGAAATTGACCACCTGATCCTAAAATACATATGAGAGTACAAGAAACCTTGAACAGCCAAAATAATCTTGAAAGAGACGAACAAAGTTGGACGACATACTTCCTAATCCGAAAACTTACTATAAAACTAAAGTAATCAAGATTGTGTAGTACTAGCATATATATCAATGAAATAGAATTGAGAATCCAAATAAACCCATACATTTATGGACAACCAATTTTCAACAATGGTACTAAGATAATTCAATGGGGAAATTCTCAACAAATGGTGCTGCAATAACTGGATATCCAAATGCAAAAAAAAAAAAAAAAAAAAAGGAAATTGAACCCTTATCTCACAGCACATATAAAATTAACTCAACGTGTTGACTGGTCCTAGTGCAATGGTGTTTACAACTAATTGATCACAACCAGTTACAGATTCCTTTGTTCCTTCTCTACTCCCTCTGCCTCACTTGACCAGCCTTTTTAAAATAAAATTAAAAAAAGAAGAAAAAGAAAAAGAAAAATTAACTCAACGTGGATTAAAGACCTAAATTTAAAAGCTAAAACTATAAAACTCTTAGAAGAAAACATACATGTAAATCTTCATGACCTTGGATTAAGCAGTGGTTTCTTGGACATGACACTAAAATCACACACATCCAAAGAAAAAGTAAATAAAATCAACTTCATCAAAGTTAAAAAACATTTGTGCTTCAAAGAATACTATCAAGAAAGTGAAAAATTAGCCAGATCTAGTAGCATTTGCCTGCAGTCTTAGCTACTTGGAAGGCTGAGGCAGGAGAATCACTTGAGCCCAGGAGTTTGAGGTTACGGTTACAGGATCTGACCACTGCAATCCAGCGTGGGCGACAGAGCAAACAAGACTGTCTCTTTCAAAAAAGACAAGTGAAAAGATAACTCACAGAATAGGAGAAAATATTTGCAAATCATTTCTCTGATAAGGTTATAATAGCTAGAATATAAATAGAATTCTTGCAACTCAACAACAAAAAACAAATTTTAAAGTGGGTAAAGTATCTAAATAGACCGTTTTTCTAAAGAAGACATACAAATATCCGATAAGCATATGAAAAGATGTTCCACATCATTAGGGAAATGCAAATCAAAACCACAATGAGATAACTACTTCACACCAAATAGAATGGCTAGAATAAAAAAGACAAGTGTTGGTGAGAAGTACAGAAATTGGAACCCTCACACATTGCTTGTAGGAACTGAAAACGGTGCAGCATTGTGGAAAACAGTTTGGAAGTTCCTTAAGAGGTTAAACATAGAGTTACCACATGACCCAGCAATTCCGCTATTACATGCATACCTAAGAAGGTGAAAATATACACATACACATAAACTTGTACCTAAATGTTCACAGCAACATTATTCATAATAGGCAAGAAGTGGAAACAACCCAAATGTCCGTCAACTGATGAATGCAAAAACAAAATGTGGTATATCCATACAATGGAATACTATTTGGCAATAAAAAAGAATGAAGTACTGGTGTGTGCTCCAACACAGATGAACCTTGAAAACATTATGTGAAGTGAAAGAAGCCAGACACAAAAGGTAGCACATTATATATGACTGCATTTGTATGAAATTTCCAGAGTAAACCAATCAACAGAGACAGAAAGTACATTAGTAGTTGCCAAGGGCTAGGATAAGAGCAGAATGAGGAGTGACGGCTAATGGGTGCAGGGTTTCTTTTTGGGGTGATGAAAATGTTCTGGAATTACGTAGTGGTGGTGGTTGTATAATTTCATAGATATACTACAACCACTTAATTGTACACTTCAAAAAGTAAATTTTATGGTATATAAAGTATATCAATTTAAGTTTTTCTTCCAAAAACAAGAGAAACTGGCAGGGCATGCACAGTGGCTCACTCCTGTAGTCCTAGCACTTTGGGAGGCCAAGGCCAGAGGATTGCTTGAGGCCAGGAGTTCAAGGCCAGGCTGAACAAGATTGATCTCCACAAAAGATAGAAAAATTAGCTGGGCATGGTAGTGTGTGCCTGTACTCCCAGCTACCTGGGAGGCTGAGATAGGAGGATCATTTGAGCCCAGGAGTTTGTGGCGGCTGCAGTGAACTATAATTATGACACTGCATTCTAGCCTGGGCAACAGAACAAGACCCTGTCTCAAAAACAAATGAACAACAACAAAAAAAAAAAACAGAGAAACCCATGGAATAGGAAAAATATTTGCAAGGGATTAATATCTGAAACATACTTTAAAACCCCTAAAACTCAACAACAAAAAAACTCAAACCACTGCTTTTTATAATAAAATGGGCAAAGGACTTACAAAGATACTTCTGCAAAGAAGATATACATATTGGCTAATAAGCACATGAAAAGATACTTAAGGAAATTTAAAATGGTACAGCCACTGTAGAAAACAGTTATGACCGTTCCTCAAAATATTAAAAATGGAATAACCACATGATCTAGCAATTACATTTCTGGGCACATGCCCAAAAGAACTGAAAACAGGGACTTGAAAAGATATTTGTATACCCATATTCTGGAACATTATCCAGAATAGCCCAAACGTGGAAGCAACCCCAATGTCCATCCATGATGAGTGGATAAACAAAATGTGCGTTATCCATACAATGGAATATTACTCAGCCTTCAAAAGGAAGGAAATTCTGACACATGCTACAACATGGATGACCCTTGAGGACATTGTGCTGAGTGAAATAAGCCAGTTACAAAAGGACAAATACTGTATGATTCCACTTACATGAGGTTCCTATGGGTAGTCAACTCCACAGAAACAGGAAGTTGAATGATGATTGTCAGGGCTGGGAGAAGGGGGATGGGGAGTGAATGTTTAATGGGCACAGTTTCAGCTGGGGAAGATGACAGAGTTCTGGAGATGGACGGTGCTGACAATTCGCAACAAAGTGAATGTTCTTAATGCCACCCAACTGTATGCTTAAAAATGGTGAAAATGGTAATTTTATGTTATGCATATTTTATCTCCCCCCCCCACACACACACAAAACAAGAAAACAGGAAGACTAAAGAAACATGACAACAAATGATCTTGGGTTGGATCCTAGACCACAAAAAATTTCTACAAAAGACATTATTGGGATAATGGGCACAACCTGAATATGGATTGCAAATTAGATAATTAAATCAATGCTAGAATTTTTCTGGTTTTGATAATTGTACTATGAAAAAAGAATCTCCTTTTTAGGAAATAATCACTGAAATATTTAGGGATAAAAGAGCATGATGTATGTAAATTACTCTCACATGGTTGGGGGGAAGAAATATACATATGTATATGAAGAGAGAGAATAGAATATAATAAAGCCAAATGTTAACAACTAGAGAATCTTGATGAAGGCATACAATGTGCAATTCTTACAATTTTATTGTAAATTTGGAAATATTTCAAAATAAAAAGTTTTTAAAAATTAATTTGTCCAAAACAGAACTTCTAATCTCTCTCAAAACCTGCTCCACCCACAGCTGCCCCCATCTTAGAAAATGACAGCTCTACCTTTCCGGTTGCTCAGACCAAATTCACCAGAGCAGCCATCCCCGACTCCTCTCTCACACCCACTCCGATCCACCCCCAAGTCCTATTGGCTGCCCCTTCGAAACACTTCCAGAACCCCAGCCCTTCTCATCGCCTCCATGCCTACCTAGGCTGGGTCAGCAGCACCGCTTGCTTTATAGCTCCTCTCCCAGCTTCCCTCCCCTGGCCCCGCCAGGCTATTTTCAACACAGCCCCCAGGGGCTTTCTGTCAAACCCTGAGCCAGATCCCGCCACCCTACTCACAACTCTCAGGCGCCGACACGGAGCCACAAGATCGGTCCCTACTGCTTCTGAGGCCTCTTCTGCCACCCCTCCCCACGTCCCACAGCCTTCCTGCAGCTCCCGCCTGCCCAGCGTCCCTTCCTGGGCGGTGCGCTCCAGCCACTCCAGCACACACTTCCTCCAGCATCCCTCTCCCAGCTTGGTCCTTCGAGGCACTGAGTAGTGTCCCCACTCCAGGGAGCTACTTTCCTTCCACAAAACACACGCTTCCTGAGCGGAGTCCTATAGCAGGTGTCTGTTAATAAACATTTACAGAATAAGCAACTGGGTATTGGAAAGTGTCCTTGGGAACTTCAGCCGACCCCTTCGCGGTAGCTGACTCTCCCTGACCCGCCTCTTCCCTCTGAAGAAGCCCTTACTTGGCCCGGTGCAAGCCGCTCCCACTGCGTGGGCCTGGGCGAGGAGGCCTGGGGGAAAGGGGGTGGGCTCTAGGCCTAGGCCCCAGGACATCAGCATGCCTCGCTGGAAATGAGGGGGCGGCCCAGAGCAACCCCCACCACCTGTCAGGACTCCCTCAAGCCTCCCCGTCACCCCCGGCATCCTCCTCTCCCCACAGAACCCCGGCACAGCCCAGGGGGCGGGGACAGCAGCAAAGGGGACTCACCAGGAGCTCCCGTCTCCCTGCCGTGAGTAGCAGCCAAATAAGGCCCGGCCGCCCACCCCGCGGCCCCGCCCCGCCGGCCGCGCACATTCTTCTGCCTTGTAAGGCCCCGGCCGCTGCGCCGTGCCCCGCCCGCCCGGAAAGCCCAGACCCGACGGCCGCCGGCTCCACGCACCCAGCGAGCGAGCGCCTTCTCCGCACCAGGTGGGAGCACGCCCCGGCAGGGCCTGGGTGTCTAGAGCAGGGGGTCTGAGAGCCCGGGGCTGGGCTGGAGACGGAGGTGACCTGCCTGGATCGGGCTGTCACGGGGCGGGGGCAGGCCCCAGGATCAGGATATCCGACGGTCTGCTGGGCACGGACCGGGGTTGGGCTGGGGCTGCGTGTCTGCTCTGGAGGGTCAGGGATTCCGGCCTGGGGCTGGGCAGCAGGGACACTCTTCTGTACTCTGGGAAGCAGTGGTCCTTCAGCGAGGGAAGGAGACTGTCCAGGCTCTGCCCCTCTGCTGAAGAGCTAGAGGCGCCACACCCAGAGGTCCTGAATGACAGGATGAAAGGGTGCCAGGGAGAGCACTGCGATCAACAATGCTCCCCCGACCCAAAAGTGCCATCCATGTGTGTCCCAGATCAGGAGACAGCCCTGTCGGGGATCCTGGGATCCGTGCCCGGCAGAACATCCACGTCCTTCCCCCATTTCGCATCCCCACAGCCTGGGGCAGGAGAGAGGAATGGAGATCAGGGCAGCCTCCCCCCACACTGCATGGGCCTGGGCTTCCTCTGTGGCCGCCTAGCCCTGTGTGCCTGTGGGTGGGGAAGGTCTGGACTCCCTGCTGGACTCATTTCCAGGGGACTGGACAAGGACTCAGGGCTGGGAGAACCTGGGCCCTGCTCCTTTCCAGCCCAGGAAGAGCTGGGTAACAGATGAGGTGAGATTACAGGGAGGCGCTGGCATCGCCAACAGTAGAGACTGTGCGGTAACGGGGGGGCACAGGCCTGGTCTGGCTTTAGCCCAGGTCTTTGCAGTCATGGTGGGATTTTGGACACTAGTACCGGGGAGGTGGCATCTAGTCCCAGCCAGGCCAAGTGTCAGCAATGTTTGATTCCTGGTGTCCAGGGCCTCTACAGGGGGAAGTGGTGGCTCCAGGGCTAAAGGCCCAGCCTGCCCCTGACTCCAGTCCCTCAACCAAGCCTAGAAACCACCTCTGGTCACATAGAGCCCTTAGCCACTCAGCTGCCACAGGCCCACGGTGAGCCACTTAGGATGGATGTTTTCTGTTCACGCCTCAAAGACACACACTGATCCAAACCTAGTCCAGGGGTCCTGCCTTCTAGTTGACCTCCACCCTTTCACGGGCACGTCACTTCCCTTCCTGGGCCTGTTTTTCTAACCGCACAGTGCTGGGGACCCCAAATCACACCCTGCTTTCCACAATTGCTGGAATGGACGTGGTGGCCTTGTGCAAACCCTGAGTACAGTGCACCCAGCCACAGCATGGCTCCACCAGGGATGAGGGTGGGGCTGGGGTGGCCATGAAGGCAGAGGAGCGGAGCCAGGCTCAGACAGAGAAGTGGGTGGGCCTGGCCATGCATGCCCTAGAACTCTGGGGACAGGAGGGAGGTGGGGGACAATGATGGCCATCATAGCATTTGCCAGGCACAGTCGCCTTCTCCTATAGGAGTGGCCTTCTGTGAGGGCCATGAGTCAAAGTTCCCAGGGAATATGGGCTCAGTGAAGGATCAGGCCCCTCTAAACCACAGCAGAGGAGGGGGCCAGCTTCTGGGGACAATGTCATTCCCTGCCCTCAGCACCTTCTCTCTCCCACCCAGGTCACAGGTGAGAAGGGCTTCTGTCTAATACCGCCTTCCCCCCCGCCCTCCAACCATGCAAGAAACACTGAGGGCCAGGTGTGTAGGTCCATGGGACACAGGCAGCCACTGTCTTGTGATTATAGGCAGCTGTGACCCTGAGGACACTGGGGCTGGCCCACCCAGCTCAGGGTTTAAGATCTCAAAGGCCAAGGATCAATAATGACTTGAACGGGGTCATGGGTTGAAGGCCTGGAAACAGCTCGATGAGCACTCACAACCACCCAACTTGGGGTGAGAAGAGGCAGCACAGGCAGAGGTGGTGTCCTGGAGGCCCTGGACCAAGGGGTCCAGGGCAGAGGAAAGGGGGGGTCAGCAGTCCTGGAGCCTCAGCCAGGCCCATCACTGCCCAGCTAAGGGGAAGAAGGCACTAGGTCTTTGGGCGCATAGTCCCCACAAATTGTGACAAGGGTTCATGGAAAGAGTCCCTTGCCTGGCCTCAGTTTCCCCACCTGTACAGTGGAGGCGGCAGACTGGCTGCAGCTGCCCTCATATAGTCATTAATTAAACAAGCATTAGCCCCAATGTGGCCTGCGATTGGAGTAAATTGGGGGATTCACGTTGGCTCCGATTATGAGGGAGAGAGATCTTTAAATGTTGCAGTCAAAGCAAGGGAGAGCGGAACAGCTGTCGAGGGGGTGTCTCAAGAACTGGGCTGGAGGAGGAAAAGCACTGCAGGAGGAGGGACCAAGGAGGAAAGTCTGGGGGTGGCTAGGGAACAGCAGAGGTCAGCTTGGCAGGATTACAGATCACAGATGGACACAGTGAGGGTGCCTGGCCAGTCACAAAGAGGCCAGGAGGGGTTCACACAGGGCCTTGAATGCCAGGCTGAGGGGCCCACACTTGTTCTGGGGGGAGGCAGGAACCTTCAAGGGCTGCAAAGTCACAGGTGCAGATGTGGGTCTGAGGGTGGGAAAGATGGGCTGGCGGCTAAGAAGCCAGGTCCAAACAAGGGTGACCAGAAGCTGGGGTTCTCAGCTGGAGGGAGCCTCACGCCCGAAAAGCATGGAGGAGCAGGGCCCAGGATCAGCCTATCACCCATCCAGGGGCTGCTCAAGCTCCCTGAGGTGGGTGGGTGGGGGGCAGATGGTCCAGAGCCTACTGGAACCTGCAACTGGTAGCACAGAAGGATGGAGAGGACATAGGAGGAGGAGGAATGTCAGGAATGCAGGGCTGTTGACCCAGTGCCTTGGGTGGGGGGAGAGGGAAGCCTGCAGGGTAGCTGGGGAGGGGTGTGCTCACTGCCTCTCGCATGTTGACCCACCTCTGGCACTTGGAGAGAGAGATGGACAGTGTAAATGTTATTCAGGATTAAAGGAGATAAAATAAACCATGTTAATAGTTGGCACCAAGCCCAATCCTAAGTGTTTTCTCCAAACAGTCACAGCAAAAATAGCATACTCCATGGCTGGCACTGTTACAGAGGCTTTCAGGCACTAAGTCAGTAAATCCCCACTGCTGGGCATTCCTCATGTCCCATTCCCAGAACACTCAGGCTCGGGAAAGGTAGAGGAAGTTGTTCAAAATCACACTTGCTCGTCTGCTTTTGTGAAGAACTGGATGGCAAAAGCCCCAAGCCTGTGGAAGCCTTTGAATGCTAAAAGCCCATCTGGAGGAGGCTGGAAGATTCTCCTGGCCCAGACTCATATGCACCCCACCCTCTTCCTGCAGGGAAGCCCCACCACCAACTGAAGCCAAGATGTCCAGCAAACGGGCCAAGGCCAAGACCACCAAAAAGAGGCCACAGCGGGCCACATCCAACGTCTTTGCGATGTTTGACCAGTCCCAGATCCAGGAGTTTAAGGAGGCCTTCAACATGATTGACCAGAACCGTGACGGCTTCATTGACAAGGAGGACCTGCATGACATGCTGGCCTCGATGGGTGAGCAGGGATGGGGATGGGGTGGGGTCTCAGGGGGGCCTGGGCAGGGCTGCTCCTCATTTATACAGCACCTCCTGTGTAGTGAGTGACACACGTGGTATCACCCTAGAGAATATCTGCCATGACTTCATCTAATAGTCAAACTGAGGCACAGTGGAGTTTGGAGATTTGCCAGAAGTCCAGCTCAGCATCTGAACCTAGATGGGCTGCCTCCAGAGCAGGACTGTCGAGAGCAGATTTGTGTTGGGCTGCCCGGTAACATTTCATTTAAAGAGACGGATCAGGGCGGGAGCGATGGTACACACCTTACTCCCAGCCACTTGGGAAGCTGAGGCAGGGGGATTGCTTGAGCCAAGGAGTTCGAGGTTACAGTGAGCTATGATGATGCCACTGTACTCCAGCCTGGGCAACATAGCGAGACCCTGTCTCAAATAAATAAGTAAATAAAGAGAGGGATCAGTATCTAAATGAAAGTTTGAACTGTACAGACTTTCCACTTTACAGATGGGAAAACTGAGGCCTAGAGAGGAGGCCAGAGCACCTGCCCTCCTTCAGAGGTCACCCTTCCCAGGTGCTCAGAGTCTCTCTCACTCCAGTGACTTCCTCAGAATCAGGATCTTAGAGCTGAAAGGGCTCAGGAACCAAGTCCAATTTGCCAGAGACCACACCCTGCCTGTGGGCCCGCCCACCTCCCTGCCCACGTGCTGACCACACAGCCACTCTCAGCCCATTCCTGGCACACCCTCCATCGGGTCAAAGCGTCTGGCCCAGACACTGGCTGGGGTGAGGGAGGACAAGTCTGGGATTGGCAGAGGCACCACGTGATGGTCAAGCCATAAGCTTTGGTGTCAGACAGCCCTGAGTCAGTCCCCAGCCTACACCCATTCCCTTCCCTGTGTAATGGTGACCATGGCCCTCGTGGCCCTCGTGTACCCACCAGGCATCTGGTGGGAGGAACACCCAACCCTGAGTGGGAGGGCTAACGGGACACTGGCCCCCTTTCCTAGCTTCAGGCCAGGATCACTTGCAAGTTCCCTCCCCCAAGGTTGCTAGCAGGGACTGAACTCCAGCGCTCTCATCTGGGACCCTCCCAGCCTTGGCATGGTGAGAGGAGGGGCTGGCCCTGAGTGCCCCACTAGGGTCCTGATGTCGTAACTCCTCTCGGGCTTCAGCTTCCCTGGCCGTCCCATGGGTCACAGCGGGATGTGTGAGGCTCAGAGGAGACAGGGACATAAAGACTCCTTAGCACCCCACATCCAGGCACCTGAACCCTGAGGCTTGATGACAGCTTTAGATGTCAACCCAGAAAAATAGGCATTCACGTCTGTAGCTCACGCCAGCAGGTCTGCAGATCAGTCATGGCCTTCTGATTAAGAACATCATCTTCAGGTTAAAAAAACCCAAAAACAGGAGCAGCAAATAAAATAATCAGCAGCACTGGCCCTGTAGGTATTATCTTAAATCTCAAAGCAATCCTACTGGATAGCTGTGATTATCATTCCCACCTTACAAATGAGGAAACTGAGGCTCACAGAGGTTAAGTAATTTGGCCAAGGTCACACAGCTACTAAGTGGTAGGGCTGTTCCAATCACTGTTACGAGCGTCCTACAGCCATCGTTTTTTCATCTTCACAATTCTAAGAGATGGGGGAAACCCAGGCACCTGTGTGACAGCAAAGCACTGTGCCTGGACTTTGGGGTTAGGCTGCCTGGGTTCAAATGCTGGGTCTACTCCTTACTTGCTATGTGACCTTGAAAGGTCACCTCACCTCTCTTTGCCTTGGGTCCACACCTGTGAAGGAGGTAAGAATGCTGACCTCGGGGACGGTGGAAGGTAAATGCAATAAGGCACACGGTGCTCCAGACACAGAGAGCAGTCAGCAGACGGCCGCGCCGACTGCACGTTACAAAGCATTCCCGCCCACTGACACGCGGCCCAGAGGACGAAACTGACTGAGGCAGCTGGGAGCTCCTGGCACCCACTGCTGTGGCTGCCCGAGCACTCTACTTCACAATCCACCCAACTTACTCTCTGCCCTCTCTCACAGGGGACTGTGAAGGGAGGGGTAGGGGAGGCAGGAGTTGCCCAGGCTGGGGACAGAGGGCCTGGGGATGGCAGGCATGAATGTCCCACCCGCCACCAGGGAAGAACCCCACGGACGAATACCTGGAGGGCATGATGAGCGAGGCCCCAGGGCCCATCAACTTCACCATGTTCCTAACCATGTTCGGGGAGAAGCTGAATGGCACGGACCCGGAGGACGTGATCCGCAACGCCTTTGCCTGCTTCGACGAGGAGGCCTCAGGTCAGTGGCACCCCTGTGCACGAGTGGGGCCAGGCCAGGGGCTGGTAGTGGTGGGGCCTGGCCTGCCCTGGGTCTTCAGTGACCCTGTCCCAAAGGCCAGAAGAGACATCACCATCTCCTGGTTTCTGTTGCCAGAAGCGTCCTTATTCTCTCCCCAAAGTGCTAGGCCAGAACAGCCCACATCCACCAAGGTGTCTGACTTCTTGATCTCACCTGTTGGTCTAACACATACTCTCCCTCTGCTTTCTGCCTTTCCAGAAATCACACCATTTCATGCCTTTCTTGCCCACGGGCAGAGAAACCAGCCCCCATCCTCAGATCTTCCCAAGGACTTTATGTCCCACAGCTGATTTTTCCCCAGCACGTGCCATGCCAGAGTGATGGTGGCAGCATTAACACCGCTGGAGTCCCCCACAGGCCTGAGCATGTTCACGGCATTTTCTTGACTACCTTCATAGGCCCCCACCAGGCTGGCACATTTTATCCCCATTTTCCAGATCGAACGGACAGAGAGAGGTTCAGAACCTTGCCCAAGGTCACACGATAGGGAGGATGGGAAGCAGCATTCCAGCCCAGGCGGTGGAACTGCAGAGCTCCTGCTCTTCCGGCAGGACGTACCCAGCACCCCCCGCACTCACAGCCCCATGTTCCCCACAGAAACACCTCTCAGACAGTCCCACTGTAGAACTCTCCCCTCTGGGACCCTGGTGAGCCCATCTGCCATGTTCTCATTCCTTCAGACTGACCACAGACTAGCGTTGTGTCTCCCTGGCCCTTCCAGGTGTGCGAAAGCTGGTGGGGGGCTGAGGGGAAGGGGCCGCTGTGTGCGTCCAGCCCGAATTCCTGCTCTCATGGGCCTCGCCCTGCCCCCAGGTTTTATCCATGAGGACCACCTACGGGAGCTGCTCACCACCATGGGTGACCGCTTCACAGATGAGGAAGTGGACGAGATGTACCGCGAGGCACCCATTGATAAGAAAGGCAACTTCAACTACGTGGAGTTTACCCGCATCCTCAAACATGGTGCCAAGGACAAAGATGACTAGGCCACCCCAGCCCTCCCAACTCCCAGGCCACCGTCCCAGTCACCCCCTCCCCCCACACACTTGTCTGTAGCAGCTCCATGCCCACGACCCTACAAGACCCTCACAGGGGCGGATCTCTTGGCAACAGGCCAAGAGAAGTGCAGTGCCAGGCAAGAGGCACATGGCCAACTTGAGGCAAGTGTTCCCACCATGACCCTGGAGACCTGAGAGGGAGTCTCTGACCCCTCCAAGGAAAGACCATCTGGGGAGATGGGGCAGAGGGCAGGACCTGGAGGCACCAAGGGAAGGCTGCTCAACAGAGCCCAGGCCTCGAGTGGCAGCCTGCCCATTCCTGCACTGCCCGCCAGCAGGAAGGGGTCCCATGTGTCCCCTAAGAGGAAGAGGCCCTGTGTCCTGGTATCTGTCGGACACCACTTCATGTGCACCCACACACAAACACAAGTTCACCAAAGTCCCCTCTCAGAGGACAGGACACCAGACCCCTCCCCTGTACCCTGTCCAGCCACCAGAGCACACCCACGACCATGGGACTGTGCTCAAGACGACGCACACAGAGTGGATGATGTTTGTCGCAGGGGAGGCAGAATCTCCAATAGAAGGCTGATCACTGCTGTGGCTGTGTATGTCTGTGGTTGGGGTAAAATAAGAGGCCCCCTGGCCAGGCGTGGTGGCTCACGCCTGTAATCCTAGCTCTCTGGGAGGCCGAGGCGGGCGGATTGTTTGAGCTCACGAGTTCGAAACCAGCGTGAGCAAGAGCAAGACCCCGTCTCTACTAAAATTAGAAAGAAATTAATTAGACAACTAAAAATATATAGAAAAAATTAGCTGAGCATGGTGGCACATGCCTGTAGTCCCAGCTACTCGGGAGGCTGAGGCAGGGGGATCGCCTGAGCCCAGGAGTCTGAGGTTGCTGTGAGCTAGGCTGACGCCACGGCACTCCAGCTGGGACGACAGAGTAAGACTCTGTCTCCAAAATAAAAATAAAAAGATCCTCTTTCTTCCCACATCCAAACCCACTGGCAATCCTGTCCGCTCCACCACCTTCAGACCATACCCCAAACCTGACCTGCTCTCCCCATCTCTATTGCTACCAGCTGCATGGTCACCTGCTGTGGCCTCCTAACCAGTCCCCTCGCTCTGTGTTCGCCATCGTCCCCACACCAGTTCTCCAAGGGACAGCCAACCTTTTAAAACCGTGCATCAGTCCCTCACCCTCCTGCCAGACTCGGAACAGCGCCCCAGCCCTGGCGATGGGAGAGGCCCGGCCCACCTCCCCGTGCGCCCTGTCTCTGGCACTCTGAATGGCACTTGGTCCCCCTCGGCCCTGCCGTCACCTCCGCCTGGGCGGTGAGGGGGAAATTCCTCCGAGGAGGTGACACTGGGCAGCCTTGAATGAAGCGAGTACCAGGTGAGTGCCTGGTGCGGGGAAGCAAAAATAAACCAGATAAATCATCAGCTGGATGAATGAATGCATTTCCGCACAATGACCTGCTTTTCTACAAGCGGGGCTCCGAGCGGCTCCGCCCCTGCAGGGAGGCGCGGGCAGTGCAGCGCGAGGCAGCTCGGAGCGCGCGGCGGCGGCCGGCTCGGCGGGGTCTGCTCCGCGGCCAAGGCCTTCCCGTCCCCTCGGCAGGGGCCGCCGCGAGGGAGGGACACGGCAGCGTCCCTGCTCGCCAACCTCTGGGTGGCGGAAGTTGCCGCCCGGAGCCCCGCGAGCGCGACCCGGCAGCCGGCCGGGTCCGGGGACCGAAGCCTGCGGGGCCAGGCGGCTGCCGAGCTGCGTGCGACCCCGGACTCCCGGGCACCGACTGGGACGGTCCCGCGCACCTCTCGGCCCTGCCACAGCTGGGCAACAGTCCGCCGGCCCAGAACGAGTGCGCTCGGGGAGATTTAAAGCGCCGTCGGAATGACAGATGGCGCCGTCTTCAGCCGCGCCGTTCGTGTCACTAGAAGTTGACTCCCTCCGGGCAGAGGAGGGACCGCAGCCGCGTCCGCCCATCCGGGCTCCGGGCGTCGTTCTCGGCCGGCGGAGGGCGCGGGCCGCAGTCCCGGGGGCGCCCGCTGGGTGGCGCCCGCGCCGCGCCGTGTCCGGGCCGGCGGCTTCTCCTTGGGAAACGCCGCTCACGGGCAGGCTCGGGCCGCGGGGGTGGCCACGGACTGGAAGGGGAAGCATGGGGGGCCCCGGCCGAGTGCAGTGAGAGGGCAGGGGCGATCCGCGGTCCCGTCAGGCCGGTGGCCGCCTCCTCGCTGCAGTCAGCCGGCCGGAGCCCGCGTCCCGCCCGCGCGGGGAACGGGGCGTGCAGGGGGCGATGTCCCGGGCCCGGGACCCCGGAGGGAGCGTGGAGACGATGGCGGGGCCCCTCCCTTCCTCCCTTCCTCCCGCGGGGAGTGGCGGCTCGGCGTCCCTTCCCCGGCGGATTCTGGCGGGACCGGCCCTTGCCCCCCACCTGTGAAAGAGGAACAGGTGAGGCGCGCTGCGCCGAGCATCGCACGGACGCTGTCCGGGGAAGCCAAGACGTAGACCTGGGAAAATGTGCCTGAGACTTTATGAACCTTTGTTTTGGGGGTGTTTTGTTTTGTTTTGTTTTCTGTGCCAACCTGGAGTGCAGTGGCCTGATCATAGCTCACTGCAGCCTCGAACTCCTGGGGTCAAGCGATCCTCCCGCCTCAGCCTCCCAAAGTGCTGGGATTACGCGCAGGAGCCACTGTGCCTCGAGGACACCTTTGGGGTACACATCTTAAAGCACAAAACCAGCTTCTGCTTCTTCGGCGCCTCCATCCACACCGCACCTGATGCTCCTCTGCACACAGTAGGGACCTGACCTGGCAGCGTTTGAGGGAGCTTGGGAGCAAATCAGACTGCAGTACCCTGCACTATTTGCACAAAATGCAGGTTTCACTTTCTCATCTTAAAGGCTCTGATTCAGAAAGGCAAGGATGGGGCCCAGAATCTGCATTTCGGGGAACACTCCAAGAGACTTTGAGTGGTGGCAGGTAGCACACACTTTGAGAAACAGCAGCCAAGCTTCTAGGCAATACTGTGCTACGATGAGAAGCCTGGAGTCCGAAGTCTCAGATTCCTTTCTTTCCTTTTACTTGACGAGTAAATATTGCTTATATTTATGGTATACAACATGCTGTTTTGATATGTGGCTAAACGGAGTTATCTAGCATATGCATTTACCTGACATATTTAACCATTTTTTCTGTATGGTGAGAACACTTAAAATCAACTCTCTTAGCGATTTGCAAGTATATAATGTATAGCTATTGTCATCTCCACAATATACAATAGAGCCCCGAATTTATCTGTGTTCCTCTCCCAGCATAGGCTTTGGCCTGGTGTGGCTTCAGGCTCCTCGAGTAGCATTTTGTCGCCTGTCCCCAGCCTCTTCAGTTTCCCCAGACCTGTTTTTTGGATATTTTTCCCCCTAACCCCTTTGGAATGTTGAACCCAATTCTTTCAGAAAGTAAGTTCTTTGTTAGTGTCAACCTGCACTCTTAGAAAACTTCAAACAGTTGTGCAGTGTTGGGTAAATTCTGTAATAATGAAATGTTCATTTTCTAGTCATTCTCATAGAACCTGCAATCTGCAAGCACTTTCTTTTCTTAAACGCAGAAGTTCCATTTCGAGCCTCAACCACCCCCAGCACTTCCACCCCCAATTTTCTGAGCCTCATGAACCCAAATCCAGGACTGTCAATTGCAAATTCTTTAATTCTTTATACCCCTCATGGAATTCAAGGAGCAGATGTTCTTTTAAAAAATAAAAAATTAGAAAATGCCCAAATGTCTTTCCTAAAACAACTTAAAGTAAATACACGTCTCTAGGGCTCATTTCCCCCTCGCACTCAACCTTCCATCATAGAAGTGGAAGGTTGGCAGACAAATTACGCTGAGAGTCCTCAGCTGTACATTTATTGTTGCATTGTAAGAGTAGTATTTGATAATGGCCCTGATAATACAAGGAATTACATTTATGAGAATGAGGCGACACCACCTTCCCGGTTGGTGTCTGCCCTCTAATAAGACGTGGGGCGGATCCACAGCACCGGAAGGAACCATCACGGAGCATTAATCAGGAGGCGGCCAGTGCTGGCGCCCGGAACACTTCAGAGACAGAAAGCAGTAACTAGGCCAGACAGGCCCGTTGTTTTCACGCTTTGACAGAGAAGTGAGAAATGGAAAATAGTCTTTTTAGCTTCCCAGCAAATACAGGGCCTGTGCCCAGAGTTTCCTGACTTCCCATCCCTGAGTTGCTGGCTGCCGGATTCCATGGGGTCAGGTCTGGAGAGAAACCGTCCTTCCTAGGAGTTCAGGAAAATGGATGTGCTCTCGACTCTGGGAGGGCAGTTGGGTTGCAAGTGAGACGAGAGAACTTGGAGAGGATCATAACTGAGCTCCAGATGCATCCAGAACCCTCTGAATGGTTAGGGAATGCATTTCAGCCATGTTCTAAAAATTACCTTTCGAAGTCAAATCTGGCAATGCTTTTTCCAGTATTTACCGGGCTTCAGGAAAGAGACAATACATTTCCTTCTTTGTTCAGAGGGTGCTCAGCTTGCTGGAATCATCTCTGCTACAGCTACAGAAATAGCAGTTTGGCTTTATTTGCCAAGAGCAGAGAACTTGCTCTGTGTGGCCACAGGCTCTCTGGGGACCCCACGGGCTGTGCAGATACCCCACCCCAGAACCACCCAAGGAGACTGAGCGGGAGCACACCGCGTCTTCCAGCCCAGGGCAGCCGCTGAGCTCCAGGACGCGGACTCTTGAAGATTTATTTGGACCCCCTACTGCGTGCTAGCTATACCATTTCCACCCTAACTTTCTCGTGGTCCCTGCGAGGGTCCGTCGTATCGCCTGTCTGCAGATGAAGACGGTGAGCTCGAGGGAGGCTGAAAGCCTGGCCCCGAGTCACAATGCCCTGGTGAACGTGGGGTTGCCACCTGGGGCCCGTGCCAGGCAGCGGGTGGGCAGTGAAGGACGGCAGAGGCGCGGGGAGCACTCCCCGTTGTTGTGACCTGCTGTCCCATCTCTCCCCACTACGTCACAGCTTCTCTACTGGGAAAGCCGGGACAGTGATCTTCAGTTTTTATTGAAGACACAAGAAATCCGTGTCCCCAAACCCCCCAGCTTCAATTCTGGAGCTGCTTAAGCCAATGATAATTTCATGCCCTAAACCAAAAAATAGACTCCACAGTTATCAACATAAACATTACAAAGGACAAGCTTTGGCCCACAGGGAAGTCAAGTACCTACAGGATAGCAGCACGCAGCGTTCGGGTGTGTTTCCTATCAGCTCCAGGGCATCCCAGAGAGGCATTTTGCAGATAGAGACAGAGAAAACTAAAACATTCTCACTCTGGTTTGTTCCTTGTCATAACACCAAGCAAATGACTGAGGGGGACAATTCTGGGCCAAATTTGGAAGGCCGGGAGGAAAGTGCCTGTATCGTGTAGACAAAATCCAAAGCACCCCATTTCAAACAAAACGTTCTGTTTTAGAAATTTCGAAACTTTTGTGCATCTTGAGTGTGGTAGAGCTCATCTAAAAATCTTGGAAACCAGCTGGGAGCGGCGGCTCACGCCTGTAATCCCAGCACTTTGGGAGGACAAGGCGGGAGGATCGCTTGAGCCCAGGAGTTTGAGGTTGCTGTGAGCGAGGCTGATGCCACGGCACTCTAGTCCGGGCAACACAGTGAAACTCTGTCTCCAAAAGTAAATAAATAAAAAATAAAATATATAAGTTTTTAAACATTTATTTCATTTTATTGATTTGCAACTTGTTCACATATGTCCCTTCCACTAACATTTTCAGTAAAGTCATTCTGGGTATAACCAAGAAGAAACATTCAAATAAGAACAATGAAATTGGAAAGGGAATGCATTTGAAAGGAACACAATAGTTATTAGTAAATTATTCAGTGAAACCAGCTCTTCCCATAGTATCTGCTGTAAGCTCTGTAGTGTCATTTCCATGTGAAAAACATGATGATCTTAATGACTCAAATCTGAAAGTCATATTCTCCTCAGGTGGGCAGGTTAGTTTTCTAAGCAATTAGTTAATTGCAAAAACTTCTGGTATTGCTACCTGCTTTAAAAAGGAGTATTACGCAGTCTCTTTGTATTTTAGATATATTTTTACTGGAAAATCACAATATGTAGCATAAATAAAAATTTGGGAAACCATTTAGAAACACACGGCAGAGACAAGGAGCGGGAGGGAGGGGCTCCTTGTGGAGTTTTTCATTTTGAGGGTCACGAAAAGATGACATGGGCAAACACTGAGCTATGCCCAGAATGGCTTTTAGGCAAAAACTTAGAGAAAAAGGTGACCAAGAAAATATTTGTTGACAATGCCATGAAGTGAAAAGGCATCATAACTTCTAATAAAACGATGTAAATGGTGGACATCCCTGACTTAGGTCCAGCCTCCGCTAGGGAGGCTCTTGTAGCAACACCAGCATCCAAGCTTTCCCTTCTCCAGACTCCTCTGAAGTTTCTATAACATGGAGAGTATGTCAGAGTGTTTTAAATAATTCACTCTCTTATATTTGACTGAAGCTCCCCTCTCCAATACAGAGTTTGGGGCCAGGAGATGCATCTTCAATGAGAAGCATGAAAAGTCCTAGTAAGCATCGCCTTTATTTTTTTTTTCCCCGTTTTCTTTTTGTTGAGACAGAATGTCACCCGGTGTCCCTGGGTGGAGTGCAATGACTGTAGCTCACCGCAAGCTCCAAGTCCTGGGCTGTGAGCGATCCTTCTGCCTCAGCCTCCCGGGTAGCGGGGACTACAGGCACGGGCCACAACACCCGACTGGGTTTTCTGGTTTTGTTTCTTTTTTCTTTTTGTTTTACTTTTTTATTCGGTAGAGACGGGGTCTCGCTGTGCTCAAGCTGGTGTCGAACCCCTGAGCTCCAGCAATCCTCCTGCCTCAGCCTCCCAGAAAGCTAGGATTACAGGCGAGAGCCACCGCATCCGGCCAGCATTGCCTTTAGACACATGTGAGAGGAGTCCGAGCATTGGGTCAGCACTTACAAGCCAAGAGTCCTTTCTAGAACATTCTCAGGTACCCAGGGCTCCGTAGTTCCTTTCCCAGGCTTGTCCTCCCTGAGTGGACAGTGTTGCCAGCGTGTACATCCCTACTTCCATGGAATGGCCAAGCGGCAGCCACTCGCAGGGGTTCTGACCGAGCTTGGATGTGGAGTGGGGTGTCCACGTGCCTGTTTGCAAGTGTTTCCACGGCACTGGAGCCTGCGGGGACGGAAGGGGCGTGGGCTGCAGGCTGGGCACCAGGGCACCTTGTGCCACCATATTCTACTATGGAGTTCCAAAGAGGCTACAAACCCTACATTTGCACTGGACTTGCCAGCCTCTTGTTCCTCAGAACTTAAAAGGCAAAGCCAGCAGAGGGGCCGTGTTAGAGGCACTGTCCGGGCAGAGGTTGCGGCTCGGCGGGGAGGGGTGAGCAGAGGCCTCCCAGCACGAGGAATGTGGGCTCCGCTGGGTCTCTTGTTCCAGGCCCCACAAATGCTTGAGGCAGCCCGTGTATGTCTTGGCCAGCTCAGTCTCTGAAGGCTCTGTTTAATTTTCATCTTGTTATTGCTATCACCTATCCAGAGCCAAAAAACAAATCACCAAAATAATGAAATGCCTAGCTAAGCTTAAAAACAAAACCATGGGGACTGTCTAAATAAATAAGTTATGAAAAATAGAGTGGAAACTGCAGGTCCCTGTAATGAATTCAAAGACTCTGTTCCTAGACTGAATTAATTTAAACAAGGGAGTTTACGGCAAAGGGAGGTGGTTAGGAGGAAGACACCGACATTGAACTGCACACACCAGGCTCCGCTCAACAGCCAGTGGGCATCATCTGTGGTAACCACTCTTTGTATTGTTCTGGTGCTTTGAATCACAGCATGAGCTCATTCTTTTAGTTGCCTTTCATTTAAAATGTGGGTAAATGTACATGGTTAGGCTAGGCTGAAGCTCTCTACTCCTTAAAAGAAAAGATTTACTAAGAAAATTCAGAGGGCAAACAAGAGTGCAAAGGGCATTGTTAGGTTTAATTAAGAAATAAGCTCTTTAAAGGATGTAAGCAGAATAATTGTTGCTATGCAAATAGTGCCGTGAATTATAAATGAATCATCCATTCTTTGAAGGAGGCAGAACAGGATTTCTTCCTGAAAAGACTTAGGGAGCGTTTTAAGTTTTGTTTTTTTTTTTTTTGATAACATGGGTGAATTTATTTCTTAAGATTCAAGTGTAAACTTAAAAACAAGAACAAAGCTTTTCATCAATGAACACAAAATCTAAATGACAATCCTGCAATCATGCATTTTAACAGAAAGTACAAATATGAATACATTATAATTTGTAACTACATTCGAAAGTTAAAATACTTCTCTCCAACTCCAAACACCACACAATTTTTAACCTGTTCTCATCTTGTTACCTTAGAAATATTTGTCATATGCTATCAGGAAAATATAGGCAAAGATTACTCACCAGTCTCTATGACCAAAGAAATTACTTTCCTTAACTTCTCACTTTTTGAATTATTCATTTGTATTTCAGTTCTGAAAAGCCATACAATTACACCTCCATTCCAGAGGAAAAAAGAATGAAGACAAATATCAAGGAGACAAGATACTTTCATGTAATTAAAGCAAAACTCACAGGTGTCTGACTTAGAAAGGTACATATCACAGTAAATTTTTAAAGTACAACTTTATTTGATGGCTTACATGTAATAACAACTGTGAACAATTTAAACCGGCATTAAAATGTGAGATCAAAATCTTTAGGCTCAAATACTTGAAAAGTCACTATGAATATGGAAAGGTTAGTTTACATAAACATGAATACTTTTAGATGAAAAAAAAAAAACCAGGTGGTAGTGGCATCTCCCTGGTCCCTGAACAATATTTGGATTTTCACAAAGAATTAACAGCACCCAAACTTAAGTGTTAATTATGTGTTTCTCTTTGACATGTTCCACATTTTATTTACATTTTAAGACTAACTTTAATATCAACATCAGATATCCATACACCTATTTTCTTTTTGTTGGCTTCACTTAAACTTAAATGCACGGTTTGTTAAACAAAGACTCTGAACAAATATTTACCGTGTCTGTTACATGTAACACACAGGAACAGCTTTGAACAGAAACCCAACAATCCCCCCCAACATTTTTTATTATAAATACAGGTATCAAAACAATCCTGAACGTATTTTTGATACTACTAGTAGTCAGCACCCACACCGCTTCAACAATTAACACAATTTGTGACAATATTCATTGTACCTGCTACTTTAACCAATTTCAACTGCAGCCTTTCACTAAGCAAGATGGATAATGCCTGCCATTTCTGTTTTTCCTTCTTGAGGTTTTTACTTTTCAGAAACATACATGCTTCCACTGCCATCCGACACCTCTCTTCACACTTTTTCTTGTAAACCTGAATTCTATCTCGAGTATTCCAGGTTTATGTTTAAATGACAGTGCCTTAACAAGAGAAAAAAAAATTGTGCATTTTTCCTCCTGTTACCTGAAAACAATGGGTGTACATATATTAAATACATTCTTATTTAATACAAACGTCCAGGTCATGTCTACCAGGTGGAGTTCTTTTACTTAATGTGTGGGTATTTTGCATTGTGATATTTAATCAAGACATTAACATGAGTAGAAGGTTGTTGATTTAAGACAAATTTGAGATCCACTAAAATTAATTGTTGTATGTTTGTCCTTCTGGTGGCTGTGGAAGCTTCATATTTTCTTTGGACATCATTAGACGTCTTAGCTCTTGAAGTACAACTTTAATGCTATATGAATTTTGCCATTTTGCTAACACTGGTATGCTCCGTGCATCCACC